>CM036260.1:16439070-16629070 GCA_020698575.1 Bostrychus sinensis | reverse complement strand
GACACACGTGAGTACTCTGCCGACAACGCCAATTCTGTTTCTAAGTCTAAACATGGTGAACTTCACTAGCACTTGAGTATCTTTGTATTGGTCCAGTATATATCAGTGCATTAGGTCTCAGCTTTACACTGTGTTGAAGTAAACAACAAAACCTTGTTATTAAATATTCTAGCATTTCTGTATTAGCCTGCAGTCCTTTTCCTACCCTCTTCCTGTACTTTCTTTGGCCTGTTCTTCTTCTGTGTCTCTCTAGGGGAGGGTGAGGGGCGCCCTCCAGGCTGCAGCAGGTTAAGCAGGTTCTGAGAAGTGCGAGAATAATTTTGGATGTGCACCGTTTCATCATGTGCGGCTGTCAGAAGTTAGTTTCAGAGGCAGCAGCCTAAACACTTGCTTCCTCGGCTGATGTGTCACAAGTGGCACTTTGTTGAGCAGATGTATTTGTCTCTGCAGGTTTTTGTATACTGCAACAAACAGGGATCGTACAGTACACAGGTTGTGATCTTGGCTTAGTGTAAACTAGTGCTTTGTCACAACTTGTACTCTTGTTTTTGTGTTCATTTTCTGTTTGATTTCTCCTCACACTTGAGATATTGTTCCCACTGTACTACCCAGATTTTACTCTATGGATACGAAAATAATCCCCTTTTACAGGATAAAAATGAACATGCATTGTAAGTGCGAAAGAAACATGTATTTCTTTTCATATGTTCTTGGGTAAAGTTTACCTTGACAGAGTTAGTGAACAGTAAAAATAGAGACGAGTGTTAAGACTAAGATCCTTCAGATGGGCTTCCATGGCACACAGTGAACTGGGCTGGTTCAAAGACAAGTGCTGTCAGAACCTGTGGCAGTGGATTTGAAAGAGCTGTGAAGTTTTTGAAGACATCCATGTGCATAAGGTGTAAGTGAATAAACAGATAAATAAGCGTGGCCCTTGTAGAAACGTCCCTCTGGCCAGGGGCCAAACAGGTAATTCCTGAGGCATAGTTTTGGAAGGGCCTGAGTGAGCCAAGCTGCCTCAGCAGTCAGACTGTCTGCACATTTGTGCCACTGATGGCATACCAGGGGCGCCATTTTCCTCTGTGAGACAGACAAGCCGGAGGATCTGATTGGCTATCCGCCAAAGCGTGCTCACAAAGACTCCTTTGACAGCAGGTCAGTCGGTTAACCAAGCAGTAGGCAGGGCGAGCGAGGGATAAGCCACAAAAAAAAAAACTCTTCACCTTTCAGGCTTCATTATTAAAGGATCTATGGCATTGTTTTGTTTTTAGGACCAAGGTATTTAGGCAAAGTAGAGTCTGTATGTTTTGTGTCCACCACATAAGCGTGTGTGTGTGGACACTGAATTAATCAAAACTGACTAGTTAAATAATTGATTAGTGCTCAGAATACATTTTATCCTATAAGCTATCATCTGTTGCAATTGTCTGCATAAAAATTTGAGGTAAAATATGGTTTAAAAAAAAATCACATTTGAACTATGTTATGTTAGACAGGCACTTTTATTACAATTGTTAAAATTAGCAGTAAACCACTTCTTTGTTGACACTCATTCATACATCATCTTCTGCTTATTCCCGTTAGGGCTCGCGAGTGACGGAAGCCTATCCTAGTAACTTTGGGCTTTAGGCAGGGTACACCCTGGACAGGAGCCAGCTAGTCACAGGGCTGACAAGAAACATGCACAGAAAGACTACCTTTCACTCTCACATTCAATCACTAGAATCACCAATTCACCTAACACATGCATGTCTTTGGACGGTGGGAGGAAGCTGGAGTACCTGGAGAGAACCCACAGTAACACGGATAGGACATGCAGACTCCATCCAGAGACTTTGTGTGTCGCCGGCCCGAGGATCGAACGCACGATCTCCTTGCTGGGAGGCGAGAGCACTAACCTCCCTGCCTCCCTGTTAACATTCATCATTTGGGAAAAGGAAAAAAAAGTCATCCATATGGCATCCATACTGTAGGGAGAGATCCAAACACAGAATGCCTCATGTTCTCAGTTTTATACTGAGATCATCATATGATACTAATGTTTGAGTTGACTGTACATTTTAGTGTTTTATCAGTAGTGTTTACAGTTAAAGGGCAAATAATTCACTCCGCAACATTGCATTTTCTGGTGCAGCTTCATAACTTGTATTTTCATCCTGAAGCGTGTGCAGGAGCTGTTCTCCCCTGTGCTCATTATCTCTCCGGTCCAGGCCCTGCTTCCTTAGCCTCCTCCTGCCGCCCGCTCCTCCCCTGTGTACTGGCCGCTTTGCATACGACTGATGTTTAAATGCTGCATTGTTAACTGACGTGGGGTAGCCCTTTGCTGACCCGGGAGGTATTTGCTCGTTTGATCACGGGGCAGCAGTTTTAATGTATCGAAGCAGGGCCCGCTCCATAAAGCCCCTGGTAGGAGCGCAGGCAGGAGGACGGATGGATCCATCGGGTTCCCTGGTCTTGACAGCAAAGAAGCAAGGTGATTATGAGAATATCTGTTGGTCAGCAAGGCCAGAGGGGACGCTGCTGACCCTGCACTTCCACTTGTGCTGCGATGGTGGATGTTGGTATTTCAGGGGGGTGTTGCAAGGGTTGTGGCAAAGACAGGAGAACACTGCCCCATTGACAAGCCCTTGAAGTTTTTTTCATTTGAAATGTGTTTTTTATAGGAATATTTGTACAAAAGTTTCCGACCTTGTTCTGTACTGTTCTTTTGCTTATTTTTTGTTGATTACTTTTACATTCTTTAAAAAAAAAAAAGGCCTTTTGCTGCTGCCATCAGCCTCAAGGGCTTTTTGTTTCTCAAGAGGAAAGTATTCATTTCCATTTCATAGTTAATATTTTTGTAAACGTTGCTCAGTTTGCAGCTGTATGCTTTGGCCAGCAGTTTCTCTACAGTGTAAAACTCAAAGCTTCAGTGTCCGTAACAGCCACCTTGCTTTCACACGTGTCACTGGGCGCCTGAATCCCACTTCGCCGACTGACAACACAACAGAAAGGGTCTTTGAGAAAGAGTAGAAAAACAGTGACACAAACAGTGTACAAGTTTTCTGTTTACACCCTGGGAACTGTATCAAGATCCTGCTTCTGCTGAATCTAACCCAGCTCTGGCCACTCAAAGGAGGATATCGAACACCTATACAGCCTCCTCGCCTTTACCTTATCCTCTTCTGGCCTCTCTGTGTCTACCTTCTCCCTTTGGTTGCCTTTGGAAGTCTCCTAGAGCGGCGGTGGCCATGGACGTCAGGGAAAAGAAAGCACCACAGAAAACCCTCTTCGCTCGCCTCAATCGTTAATATTTGATGCACGGTTCCCCCATGAATTTCCCATTGCCTTCCACACTGGCCCTGTGATGTGCAGAATATATGGTTACCGATTGGGATTATTCGACGTTATTGATGGCCAGGACCGCTATTATCAGGTGGATTGACTTGACCACAACAAGAAACTACCAGCACCTTTTATTCAGTATCTTGTCCCATACTGAAAAGGAGCATCCTTTCTTAAAATGTGTCATTAAGAACATAGCTTTCTTAAAGGCTTGACACAAAGTTCTGCTCTGCATAATTATGTTAACACACCTCAGATTAGCGCTTTCCTTCGATACACATGTCAAGATCTAGGATGCCTCCTGAGGTCTCACAACTGCATTTTGCAAATATGGATTGGCTCTTGCATTTCTGAAAGTCCCAGAGCAGCCCAGATGCCCCTTGACTTTTGAACTGTGGTTCACCGGGAAAGTAGAGGTGAAGCAGCAATCTGCATCTCTCATGGTGCCTGACGCCCACACCACTGCTCAGAAAAGGAGAGAATACCGCGTGAGTTTACCTCCAGCGGCGAAAAAAAAAAAAAGCAACACATGAATGAGATCTCTTCGTCAATTAGCTCAGGCTGTCATCATGATTCTCCTAAAGTTTCCTTTTAGTTGGGTCTTTTTTACCCTTCTTTAAGTTTCCACATAAGGCTGACCCTGTATGGCTGCAGGCCCTGATTAGCAGAGCTTCAGAGTGCTCAGTCTATTGATCGGGAGTCCAGACCACTAAGCAAATGTAGCAGCAGCAACAAGTCGATAACACTGTTAGTGCTACAATGCCTGTGACACTGATGGCTAACTACACACTTCAAAAAGTTATTATCCACAAGTTGGGGGATAGGGGTACAGATTTAACCTGGTCAGAGGTCAAGGTGTACCATTTTTGTACAGTAACTTCAGAAACATTAACACTTGCACCCTATTCTTTTCTCTTAGCTTATATAGAACTCGAAAAGCTCGTCTGCAAATTTAATGGCAAAGCATGGATTATTCAGGCTGACTAAACCCTCCCTTGTAATGTCAAACTGGGGGTTGTGGGATGACATTATACCCCCACTCTCACTTCTTCCAGTCTCTTCTAAGTGCACTCGATTGTTCTCATAATCCCTGTTTCGTCTATAATTTCACACAAGATCACCAGACGCGGTCTCGTCATTTTCACACATTTTCATCGACGTACACTTCAGACTGGCACACATGTGTTAACTTGAATGTCTCTCATGCGCTTGGAGCCTGACACTTTGAACCTTGGCTGACTTCCTCTTTCAGGGCCTGCAGGACACAGCCAGAGTTGCCTAAAGGTCAGAGGTCAAGTTCATGGAAAGGTCTGTTGTCTTAACTGAGGTGGAAACTTGAGCGTGACTCGTCTGCACACAGTCTTTAAACATGACCTTTTGACCTCTCAAATAATGTATAGTAGCTTAGAAACGTGTGGGACAGCAAGTTGTATTATTAATTATAAAAGAACTAAGGCCTTTAGTGTCATGAAGCAAAATTGTAAAGGTGGACGAACTGAAAAATAGTTATTAGGTATCTTGAGTGTCTGGAGTAAACCCAACAGCTTTGGGCCTGAGATGGGGTTACACTCTGGACAATGGCCAGTTAGTTGCAGAGACACACACTGACAGACAAACATTGACTGTCACATTTATTTACTAGAGTCAAACTTGGATAATTGACATGCATGTCTCTACTCAGAAACATCAGGAGTCGGCCAGCGGGGGGTTGGAACCCACAATCTCTCCATCATGAGATACGAACGCTAACCACTCTGCCACCATGCATCTCCTAATTAGTTTTATTGACTTCGAAAACCCTAACATTGCAGATTAAAAGAGCTCTAAATTGATCTTATATATTGGAGAAGCCATATAAAGCCAGTTATAGTACAATGACAAGGATACTTTTGATATTGACTTTCATAGTTTATTCTGCAACATTTCCTTGTTCTAAGCTGCTTTGTTTGCTTTGTAAGCATACAATTACATTTTATTAATGAGTGACCTTTCAGTGACCTAAACGCTTGTATTTAAACAGTCCAGGATGTTTACGTTTGTTAAGGGTTGTACTTGAGCTTGGCAGTAACAGTCAACACAAGCTAGTCACCTGAGCAAATCTTTATATTTGTATATGCTGTAAATACTATCAACCTAATTTCTAAAAGTAAATTCAGTAAGAAAAATCTCTCTTTTAAAAAAATATCTAAACATAACCAAATAATGTTTTCAAAGTTCATTATTTCATTTTATTTCAGTGTAGGCCACAAGCATATTTGAGATGAAAAGCATCCTTTTTAGTTTCACATCATTTTTAGAAAATATTGTGAAAACTTCTTTTTACTATTGTGCAGAACACGGCCCACTCTTTGTACATTAGTATAGGAAAAGTGTGTAGGTGTATGTGTATATCCGCTGTGCTTACAAGCGCTCGTGCTTTCGCTGGTGGGCAACATTGCAACATGGTGTGTGTCTGGAGACTCACAGGATGCAAAACTGAGCCCACGCGGGATTTCAGAGCAAATATTTGGAGAGTCAAATCGAAACTGCAAACAAACATCTTCCTTTACCAGTTAATAAAACCACTCAGACATAAACACTAATATCCTCGCCGCTTCCTTGTCGCTGAGTCCCAAATAAATGCCTTTTTGGGTTACAAGGGTCGAAAAAACCATTTGAGTAGAAGTTGTGACAATTCGTTTTGTGTATTAGTATTTCAAAACACTTGATTGTAAAAGTGGACGAAGGTGATTCATATTTCACAACAATAGCTCTGGTGTTAAGTGTCACCCCTTCGGATGCATTACTCTGAGCTTTCCAAACAAACACAAATTCAACATAGGCTTATTATCTTTCCATAAAAGTACAGCAATAAGTCACTTTTAAAAACTTCCTCCTCAAAGCAGCAACAACTGTTTTAAGAAGTGGTGGGAGATGAAAAGGGTGAAACATGTTGGCTTTCATGTACATAAATGATATATGTACAAGATTGCAGTACTAAAACAATATGGGCATCATAATTATTGGATCCTTGCAGAAGTGAGTAGCGTTACGGACTTTTTCCTCGCTGGGGCCAGTAATCAGATCTGCAGCAGGCCCCTAAGACTAAAGCAGGGGAGTTTGTGGTTCAAGAAATGTTGTCTTTGTTTTCATGACATAAGATCACAGGTAAAAGTTATTGTCATGGTGGTCTAGCTTTGGCTGGGGTCTAGAGTTAGCACCTATAACAACATATTAACAATGTGTCTGAGTATTTTCCAACACTGATGCCAAAAGTTTCAAATAAATGTGCTGTGCCACATTTGCCACCTCTAACACAAGAAAGTGCATGTGCGATGTCACTAGATAATGTTTATTTTTACTTTTGCAATGGTACTGTGGACTTTAGTGAATCCCAGTTGTTTGCTTATGAGTGCCAGAGCCCAGAGTAATTAGTCCTGGGCCTAATGATAGAAGTCATGTTCTGTGACAGAGCAGAGAAAATGGCTGGTACTGCATCAGCACAGCCCTGCAGCAAGAGTGAGGGAAGGCGGCTGTACCATACTTAATGTAAGCGCGGGGACAAAAGGGAGGATGAGGAGTGCTGGATATAGACGGAGGTTAGGACGAAGGAGGCTAAGGGTTCATGTGAGGGAATGATCTGTGTAGAGCTCTGAAAGCCACCTGTACATCACACCGGGACAACGGGAACCGAGCTGCAGCCGCAAACCTGAAAATGCTAGCGGCAAAAAAAGTTCTTAAAAATTCCAGACACAGTGTATGCAATGTATTCACTTCTTTTCCTCCTTCACCCACTCTCTCTCTCTCTCTTCTCTATGGTTTTAGCTCACGATCCTCCTACGCTCAATCCTCTCTTTCTTTCTCCATCTTTTTCTCAATGCAACACTTTTTTTTTTCCAAGAGAGAGCTGTGTCCCAGTCTAGGCTGCTGCTGCTGGCCGGGTTGTTAGCCGCCAAATAAAAAATGGATGAACCATAGCCCCGGTGCTGTTCTCCTGCACCAAGATGGTACAGAAAAAGAAAGGAGTAAAGAGGGAGACAGAAGAAATCAGGCTGACAGGAAATACACTGCTCTGACTGTGTCTTCTAAACAAAAATCTGCCCCATACTTTCAAATAACAAAAAATATTTTTTTATCAATAAAAGGTTTAATCAGTTATCTCAGCAAAACAAAGACACTAAGATATAACTGTCAATCAACAGCTTTTTTAATCAAATATCGTAATAAAACTAAGCAACAATAAGTCTAGCTAGTCTTCATCTTACAGCTGTTCTAAATCTAGTCATTTGTCACATTTTTGGACTGTAATTTTAGCTTGTTCTAAATGGAAAAATTAGAATGCCAGATGCACTTAGAGACCACAGACCTCCACCAAGGCGTGACCCTATCTTGCAGTGGTAAAGATAGTGTGCCATAAGCTAGACTCAGACTGGGGATCTTCTATTTCAGGACTATCTGCTCTATCCATTGAGCCACAAATCCTTTATCTGTCACAGTGATAAAAAAAAAAAAAAATCCTACAACAAGTTTAAGTAAACACTATGTATAGGTTTTGTCCGTATATAGAGCCACAATACATTTTTCTTTATTGTTAGACACACTTCTTTAAATGATTACTGTAAACAGCTTGTGATTAAAGATGTGCTCGAGCTAAGCCTTTGTGTGTATAAAAAATCATTTATGTTGAACACCCCCTTGGGGCCAATAGGCAGAACATGCTCAGGATCAGATCTCTGTAACAAGCAGGTCAAGTCATTATCTGTGCTGAGCAACTTGAGCCCTGTGCATTTGTTCAGGATTTCTTCTCGTTTTCATTCACTTGATTGTTGTGTTGCACGTTTCTCACCTTTCTTTTCGGGGATTGATCGCAGACTCCACCTTTTGTCCCTCCATCTGTGCATCCCTGCGCTGCCTTTATGAAACATTTATTCCTATTAGTTTGCCATAACAAGTCGATGCATTAGTTAGGACTTACCCCCACCAGCGTTGCACCTCCATGTCCATCACTCAAACCATTTGTGAACGCATTGATCCTTCCCTCGCCCCTCCCCTCCTCCGCTGGACTCCCCTGGACTCCACCGCGCCGGATATTCCCAGGGTTTGGAGGGAGGAGAGCCAGAATTGCTCAGACAGTCATTGATTTTTATTTTATTGGTCTGGTAGTGGAAAGAGGAGGGATTGGGGAAAGGCCTGAGAGATGCAACTCTGCTGCTAAGTTTGTCTGGGTTTTGTATGGTCTACATGGGATAGGGTTGGGTGTTTGTGTTTTGGGATGGGGAGTGGGATTGGCCTGTCTGGTCACCTCTGAGAGCCATCAGACAGCACTGTTTCATGTGGACACACACATGTCGTCAAAGTGTGGGACCCTGGTGCTGGGGACCAGGGCCCAACACTCTGCTGAGGTGTGTGCCGGTGCTCATTAGTGCTGGTAATAAGGCTGCGCTGCTGCTGCAACAGAGAGGGAGAGACCAGAGAGGAAGGGAAGGAGGAAGAAGAGGGTGGGAAGGGAGGAAAAGCAAAAAAAAAAGGAAGATTTTAAATTTTAATAACACTGGTACGATTTTGTAAATCTTTCCTGACAGAAAAGTCCTCATTATTTTCATCTGTCTCGGAGGAGTCTCTGCCTCCCTGGGACTGCTCTCCCTCCATCCTTCTCCTCAAACACACACTTCTCCATCTCTCCTCTCGCTGCTTCTCAACACTTCTTATCTCTATAGTTTTCACAGCTTTATTGTCCATTTCCTTCAGCTTGTGTTTACCTTACCATTGCTCTTTTTCATTTTTTTTGCCCTCTGTGATTTTACCAATTACCAGTAGGGGGAGTAGTGTACAGGAAGTGCTCAAAAACCATCTGCAGAAGAAGAGTTTATATCTCAGATGTGCACCTTCTTGGGAGTTTTTAAGCGCAGACAGTAGCTCAAGTTAGCCCTGACGACCAAAATGTTAAAGAAAACCAAACAAACAGAAGGTAGGAGTTTACACACTTCCCAAAGCATGAGCCTTCTTTGTGGTTGTAACATAATCTCTAACTTATGGACTAAATTAATAGCTTTGACATGACAACTGTTTTAGGTCAGAGGCTGCAGTAGCTCACAACTCCATCTAGTGGCACAAAGTGAATGAAGACACTTGTAGTCCACCCAAAAATGCATGTTAATACTTGTATAAACATGTTGTTTCTCTCCATTAAATATTTTGTATATCTGTTTTTTACATAAACAAAAATTCATTATTAAAGAGCAGTTGTATTTTATCCACAACCCATATACAAGATTATAAACCACCCTTTTCAATATTACTATCTTATTAAAATAACGCAGTAATGTTGCTAACATTCATTTTTAACAAAGTTAAAGTTTCCACATTGTCCTCATTATTTACCCAAACTGCATATTTTAGTGATGGTTGTCTTATATTGTCTTTTTGGCTTTTCTTACTCCCACTGTTACGTTACAACCTTGTATTTTTGATCCATTCTTCCTGTAAGTCTTAATCTGATTGGCTGCCAAAAACGAACACATTTCTGTAGCCAATCGTGTGTCCTCTCATTGACTTTTACCTGTGAGAGTGCGGGGTCCAGACAGACAGTGGGAATGGGGAGATCACAGTGCAGGATGGGCTCTGTGCACTGTAGATGTGGGTCAGCGTGCGCGTCGGCACCAGGCATCACTCACACGTCTCCACACACACAGCCCTCTGGATGTCAAGTGTCAGAGTCTGTGGATGGATCCGGTTTGATAAGTTCTGTTCTGTCTGGCCACGTGTCAGGACCGGATCAACCATTCGGCAGAGGGAAACCATGTTCTCTCTCTTTACCACCTCACAATTTTAGGATTTTTTTTTTTTTTTCAGGGAGTGATATTCTTGGGGTCAGTTTTTCTTTCAATATTTTGATTGGGTTACTTTGGATTTGGCGCTGACACTAAACATGAAATATCCAGCTCAAGCTTTTTTAACTAATAGAAATTATAGTTGATTCATTTCATTTGTAGATTACTTTACAGGCCAATATTTTGTATTATCTACAGAAGACAATAATAGTTAATCTGACAAAAACTGTTGATAAAGTTTTCAAATGTTATCCCTGATCATCTTATTGTGACCCGCTTTTTACAGAATCAAAGTTAGGTTTCAATTTATTTTGCAACAACCGTCACGGCACATATATGCTAAAACAATTTAATGTAATTAATTTAGATAAATAAATAGAATCTCCCTGTGACCCATTTTTGTAACCCAACCCACTTTTTTAGAATCAGATTTAATGCTCTACAGCCTGTTTATCCAGGCTTGGGACCAGTGCATAGAGAACACTGGTTTGTGGGCCCTTGTGGCTGGATTGATAAATGTATAATTATATATTTCTGAACCACTATAAATAGGAGCACCATCAATTATTACTCTTCAAATACCACTTATTAATTTGCATTTCTCATCTGTAGTCTTTTCTGCAACTTTGAATATCTTACCTTGATTCAAAACAGAAAAATCCTCAGTTTTTAACATAGAATAAGTGACTTTGCAGATTTGCCCAAGTGTGATCATTTTAATATCCTTGTGACCTTTATAGAGGAAACACTATGACTTTCCTTATTTCAACAGTTCTCATGTGAGTTACGAGAGACCCCTTCGCTGCCCCCCCTCCCCAGTCCATTTGAACAGATCTGTACATGTGTGTTTCTGGTCCACAGTTTATGAACGCTCTGTTCCTACACTTCCCATAATCCCATGGTTTGACATGAAATATGGCAGCATTAGTGTGTGAGATTACAGTCTGTGGTTAGGCCTGACACATTGTCGCTCACAGCGGATTAAATAACACAGATGTAAGGTGTGGCTCCGCTGAAATTACCTTTAATTTATTTAGCAAAAAACAAGCCGGTTCAAGAACGAAGCAGTGCTAAATTTGTATTAAGTGTTTGTAAAAGATACAAGTTGCTATACTGAGAATGGGTTTAGGTCAGAATAAGCATTTTTAAAATAAGTGTCCCCAGAGTAAAAGTTGCTAATTCGCAACACTGTCATATTCCTATCTTCTTTGAACATTCACGTGTTTGAAGTGATTTGTTTGCTACCATTAGACTTTATAATGAATGCAGTTTTTTGGCAGTATTTCTAATGCACTAAAACAAACTTCTTGTTCATTTCCACCACCCTCCCGGCCTCAAGTCGCCCTCCCCATTTGAAAAATTAACAACACAAACCTAAGTGATCCTCCCAGTGCTGTTGCTCCACCACCAGCCCCCACTCTTTATGTACACACACAACTTCACAGCACCGCCGCATCTCCTCTGAGTATTTAACTGGGATAAATAATCATGCTAAATAATGAATGTCAATTAATAGTAGGAGACGTGGCCTTGCTAAATATTGTTTGATGAAGAGGTTTCTGTGGGATCTGTGCTTCAGCCAATCATCTCAGCCACTAACACCAGAGTCTGAATAAGCTTTATTCCCATTGGACCTTTAAATTAGACATTTTTGTTATGATCTTGTCTCGTTATGCACCAGCCTCACACAACTGTTTGGACTAAATGTGACTATAATAGGAAAGTTTTTTTTTGGCAGTGGTGTAACTCAAAACAAAATGGTCATATTTTTTATCCTATTTTTAGGAACGGTAAGGGGTCAAAGAAGGGGTCAAGGGATCAGGAAAGGAACAAATAAATATGACTACTGTGAGATATATAAGCTTTGTGGCTATGTGGCTAGAGCATTTACCCCTGAACTACAAGATATTGCAGGATATTTTATTATTTCATAATTTTTTTTTGTTAACATCCACCAGGGTTTCTAAAGGTTCTTTATTTTGCTCAGGCTTTTTGGATTAGTATTTCACATTTTATAATTAACATAATGTATATGTACAGAAAACTTCTTTTGGGGAGCTGCTACTTTGATTTTGCAAAGAACGCACGGCCTTAAATCAGAACTCTGTCACTTTTTTACCTGAAATAAACGGTTTCGGCGTCTGTGTGATGGTTTAATAAGTTGTTGTGGGGTGAATGAAGCATCCAGCATCTCCCTATGCTGCGCCAAAAATGACACTTGCAAGTATGTGCGCCTCCGACCCGGTGTCACTGAAGTCTTTCGAAAAAGCGGCACGAAACAACAAGCTACTGAGTTTGGCTTTAAGCAAAATGAAGCTCACCGATATATAAATGAGCTGACTGTGTTGTAGTGATGGATATTAAAGCACTGAAATGATCAGAATGAGCCTGTATGGAGCGTATGGGCTTTAGAGATGCATAGGAACACTTCCTGGTTTCATGTGTTTATGTGGAGCAGCGAGCGTTTACAGTTCTTCAGAAAAGGATAGGCCCAGCAAACAGCACTACTCAAACAAGCATGAGCGAAACAAAATACTACTACAGGTATGTTTTTGACAACATTATTAAAATAGCATAATAGGGGACTTTTAATTACTGTATTTTTCTTTACTGCACATTTAAACCTTGACAGGTTTTAAGAGTAAAATGTAGTGATTTCTTTGTACTTTTTTTTTTTTTTATGATACCACCACTGAATGTAAGTGTACACTATAAACTGTGTAAAAAGTAGCTGAGGTTCATAAAGCATTTAAAATAAAATAGTGCTCTCACAGATTAAGTGCAGCAATTTAAAAGTTGTAACCAAGTAATTTACTATTTATTTAGCATTTTGTTTCTACTTTTCATAAGAACATAAAAAAGAGTGTTTAATTTTATGTTATATATTTTTGGCGTGGCTGAGTAAATGTCCCAGGCCCCCCTACTGTTTGGTTATCCCGCAATTGCCCCGTCAACATTGTCTTTTATTTACAGCCCTGGCTCTGGACCAAGAGGCCAGTTGTAACCTGCTGAGCTGAGGCTGCTGGTCTGCTGGACGTCCCATGAGCGTGACCAGTGTGTCAGTCTCAGAATCGGGCTTTAGAGGGTATAGCCTGCGCCCCTCCCTTCTCTCCAGTGATAAATGGCCACAACATGGGCTATTCATCTCCTGCTTAGAGAAGTGGACAGTGCGCGCCCCCCACCCCTGCCGGGACACCCCTCCACCCCCTCCCCATGTCAGCAAATGTGATAATTCTCTCATTTGTCAGGGGCAGTGGAGGGTTCGCCGCTCTGTGTGTGTGTGTGTGTGTGTGTATTTGGTGTGTTATGGGGAAACAAACTCTTGGTGGAAAGATGACACACTTCAGCACCTTCACTTTTTTTTTTTTTTTTTTTTTTTTTTGAGTTTGCTCAGGTCACTGTGGGGGGAGAAGATTTAAATGTGTAAAAGGAGTGAGTTGTTTTATGGCAAATTCCATCAGTAATTCAACAATTTTATTAGCTCCAGGAAAGTAGTGAGCCACTTTTTCCACTTTATTGTGCAAATAAACTTTTAGAGCCTGTCTGCCCTTTGTGTGGACGCTTATGTGTCATGGCTGGTATTTTGTATGTTGTGCAAAGTCTGATGTTTTTTAGCATGAAGTTGGCAAATTTAGTCAATCAATATCCTGATTTGGGAAAGTACACCTTGTATTTATATGAATAAACAAGGTTGGTCTCAACTTGACACATGATGGTACTAATTCCAGGTCAACAGAAACTTCTGTGAACTATTGTAGCTCAATATTAAGGTTTGACCTGTTAAATGGAGACCACACATTAAAGAATCACATCACTGTGTATTTAAAAATGCAGTACTTTATACTAGTATTATATACCACACACGCAGACCTCATCAGAGCTAGAATACGCAGTAAGTTTTGTTTCAATGTGTGGCCATTTAGTTTACACATTAGTGCTGAAGTGTGCGGTTGAGGAAAATGCATAACGCAAGAGTCATAAATGTTTTCAATAGAAATATAACAAATTGGGTTTCTCAGTAGTGACAATTTATACATTTTATGCTTAAAAATGTTTCTTAAAATTGCTACTATTGTGAGTACATTCTGTCCCTTTTCTACCTATGAATGGACAAACTCTGGAGAAGTAAATTCATGGATTTTATTTTTAACACATTAGGACTTACAGCTGATTTCTGGTGTTGGTGCACTTATCATCTGACCATTTTCCACTAGGTTTTTGTACATAAACAACAGCTTGTCCCTGCTGGGCTTCCTTAGGTGCTCACAGGCTGTAGGAAGTAGAGGGTGGATTTCAGTGTGGCCAAACGTACATACTGCACCTTAAACACACAAATGGTTCACATACAATTTTGTAAACTCCAATCCTAACTTACCTAACCTTATTTTTCTGTGTCTCTCGTTTAGGATCATCCAGAACCGAGTCTTGGTCTTCGTCCTGGGCGCCATCATCCTCCTCACCATCATCTTGGCCCTGTATTTCAATCTGAGAGGCCATTGATCTTCTCTTCTCCCTCTTTCGCACACACACATACACACACACACACACTCACACACTACCCCCCCCCCACACACACACATACAAATACAAACACATGCAAAGTGATTAATAGCGACAAACGCGTTGTTCTACTGTAATTAGGACAAATGTTCCTCATGAATCACTGTTTCCAAACGCTGACAGGGAGCGCTTTTTTTTTCAATCCACGCTTTCTTTTTGCTGTTCCTTTATCCTTTCTTCCTATTTTTTCTCTTAACTTTTTCAGTTTTGTTCTCTGTCAGACTCTCCTGGGACAGAAGATGTTTTTATGATACTAAATATTTTTCATGGTGTTGTCTTTAGTGTGCTTTTGTGTCCCTCGGCGCTCACACAGTCATGGAGAGATTTTGTAACAAGCGTTTCAATTGTATAGATTTTTTTTCCTTCCTTCTCTTATTGGGTCAGGTGTTAGGACAGACAGAGAGGGGCTGGAGCTAAAGTTTTTTTGCACATGTATGTAGGTTTAGCAAGAGGACACGTGTTATATTTCAGTGTGTAGTAAAACAAAATGATTCAGCTGTTCTTTATGGAGGTCCCATGCAGCAGAGGACAGTGCCTTCAGATGAGAGCAACCCAGAATAGACACTGAATACAGAAAAACGCACTTGATAGTGAAGGATATAAAGTTTACAATCATCCCCAAAACCATAATGTACATAAATAATGTTTTCAGGAACAAAGATGCATAGAATTATCAAAGCAAAAACATTTTACTTACATTACATTACAATGTTTTAAAAGATGTGCATAATTAACTTTCATGTAAGGCTAAAAATATGATTAATAGTTAAATTTAAAATACTTCTGTAAACCTTATTGCCTTTAGTACTGTAATATTTTTGTCCTTATTTTCTTTCTCTAGTCCTAACCAGTAATGCTGAAAGCTAGGCCCTAGCTGCAAGAGAGAGAGAGCAGTACTTTCTCATGTTCCCATTGTTTTGTGTAAACAGACAGAAATGCTGCTGTGGTACCAGTTTTTTAGCTTGATAACCAGACCATAAGCATTAGTTTATATCACTTTGCCTCGTAATATGACATTAAGCAGTAATTCAACTTTATGACTAACAATACACGAATTGATTAACGTCCATCCTTTTCCAGAGTAACAGCTTTGAGTATTTGGTGATGGAGATATAATGCTAAACGTACTTGTATAGACAGTACTATTTTTATATGAGGAGAGAAAATATTAGTTACTAAAAATATCCATGTATGTTTAGGTTTAATCAACACTCAAATCCACATAGATACTCTATGTAACTTGTGCTGGAAACATTATTATTCCCCATGATTACCAGAAATGTCTAATATAAAATGATATTGAGACTGGGTTGTTCTTGCATTGAGGAAAGGATTTATAAGTTTAAAAATAACTACTTTTAGTTAACACAAAATGCAACACATACGGTGCATCTACATAATGTTTTCTTCACACACAGTCATTACATTTTAACATGGACTTTGTAACAAATCTGTCATTGTAAAGAAGTTGTAACTTATCTTACTGTATTCTACTTCATGTATAGTGTCTCATAGCAGTGATTCTGTTACTATTTATTTATGAATGCATTTATGAATTTTCCATTAAAATCTCTGTAACTACAACTGTACATTTTATCTCATCAGAAGCGATCAGACTTATCACTAATGTTTTTGAAGCTGATGGCACGAGCTGACGACCAAATGTGTGATTTTATTTTATTTTCATCTTTTTGTTCTTAAATGGAGCTTTTAAACTTGTACTTTTTCTTTTTGTTGTCTGTATGTTCACTGTTGATGTGATACATTTGCAGGTGTTAAAAAGAAAAAGGAAAAAAAATACTGAGTTTGTTTAATTCTGTAGGGGGTCTTAGAGGAAATTTAGGAGCATATTTGGAGAAAAGTTCGAGATAGTTGATGATTTTTTGCTACAAACACACACATAGAAGTGTTGGCTCGTGCCCCCAGTGTGCTTCCCAGAGAGGCCATTTGTTATTCTGTTTTAGGGACCAAAGATGCCGGGGTTTTCGGGGCACACAGTGAGGTCCCACCAGTACCCCTTCTCTCTTACCCCCCACCCCCCCACCACCAGCACCACATTTCACAGAACCTCACCAGCTCCCGTCTGCTTCAAAGGCTCAAATTAATGGCCAACAAAATAGTGTGCCTCTGACCGTCCCACGCCGAGCTGACCCACCAATCATTAAAAAGGTAGAAAAACGTGGAAAAAAGTGAACAAGGAAGAAGGAAGGTAGGGGGTGAGGTCCTTGCCAGTTTCAAACCACATTTTGTGTTTTTTTTCTCTGTGCATGTGAGTGTACCTATTTCTTCCTTCCTCCTCCTGCCACCTTTCCTCCCTCCTCCCCTCTCGCTGCCTCAGCCCCCACCCCCTCCCCCCTCGCAGCCTGTCAGATGCGCGGAGCGGTGGAAGGCAGCGTGGCGGCGGCTTCCTATTTGAAGTTGTAATGGTGTCAAAAAGTCAGGGCTGACTGACAGACGTCATTCCCACAGGGCCTCATTAAAAACACAGCCACTTGACAAGGAAATAATTGCGCGCCGGCGACAACTCACAGAGCACCCTCCGCGTTTTTACATGTTTTTATTTTCCCTTTCATTATTAGCGCCGGGCTATTATGTTCATTAAGAGACGGCATTAAGACAAGTTTTTAAAAGCGGGACGAGCAAGGGAGGGGCGGGGTTAGCGGGATGCGTGGAGGTGGTTATAACGATTTGTTTTGTCACATGATGCATCAATTGTCATCAATTTTTTTCCCCTTTTCCTTCTTTTACCCATCCCGTCGTCTCCAGCTTAGTGTCATTGGAAATAGGAACTAGATTATTCATCATTGCCCCCCACCCCAAAACCGCGCCACCCCTCGTTTGCTGATTTGGTTTTCGACAAGCGTCTCGGCTCGGTATGAAATCTTGTCAAAAATAGGTTATATCTTATTCCAAAGGGGCAACAATAGCAGCAGGTACAGACACCTTTTAATATTTAATTTAGAGGGGTGTTAACCCTCCTTAAGTGACTGCGGCTCCGTCTCCCATACAGACACAGGATAGAAGATAAAAAAACACAAAGCGGGTGAACAATTAATGATTTGATGTCTGAGAAGTGATCGTGAAGACGCCTTGTCTTTGGGTGTCCCGGTTCATTTGCACCTACCACATCTGCAGCGCTAAGAGCTGAACACTTTCTGCTCAAAGCACATTTAAAGCATCGATTGATCTCATTTGATGAAATTGTACAATATGGAGACTCTCCTAGATGTATTTCAAGCCACCATCTTTCTTTCTGGGAGGAGAAAGAAAGGCTCCTCTCTGTGATGCTACAAAAAGCTACATATTTGTCAGCCATTTAAGACAAGGGATTGCGACAAGCCCCGTTTGAGCTGGCTGTCCCCCTGGCGAATGGATGAGTGGGCGGTGCTTAGACGGGATAAACGGCTCCAGTGGTGGGACGCTGCAGGAGGCTGGGCTCTCGTCTCTGGGACTGTCCCATGTTCTACCCCCATCTCCACAGACAGTACCAAAGGAGGCCTCAGCAGCGAGGAACCCACAATGGTCCTATGTGTGGACTACAATGGCTGTTGTGGTGTTTGATACAAAAGCTTATGCACACGTATGGGGCAGTAAAAACGTGCACACATGCTCCAGTGTACGGCCGACAGAAGAGGAGCCATGTTCTCCGTTTGTACACGCCACCAGCTCCGGCAGAAAGGATGTCTTTCTCTCCCTGGTCCTTTATCTGTCTCCTCTCGCCCCCGTCAGCACTGGCGACCCTTTTATTAGCATTTGTCCTCACACAGAAACTACAATGAGCCTATTATTACAGGACTGGACATGTATACAGTACATGCGGATTCTCAGGCTAAGGTTATTTTATGAGGCTATGTTCACACTCATATTTTTAAACTTATACTAAGACTGTTCTGATAATCCTGACCACTAGGAGATGATAAACATAATGCCAATATCACAGAATAACATTCAGTTTGATTTATAGACATATTTATTGTTTTTAGTATTGTCCTACCACCCAAAGTGCAAAAAAATTGTGGAATTAAAAGTTGTAAACTTATAGTTAGCTCAGGACTACATTCTCGTATTTTGCATTTAAAGATATCATTTGGACTTGCTGTTTTATGTTCAATGTATTAAAGCAGTAACATTTTATTATCCATTGGGCTAAATTTACAACAATTAAATGTACTGTCTAGTGAGGTATAACGTAAACAAGAAATCGGGCTTTTCAGAATAAGGTTGTTTGATAGTTGTCATGAGTTCATCAAGTAGTGATTGTGTTGTGTGTCATTCCACTGATTGGATACCAGACGCCTTGTGGGAGGAGTCTGAGAGCTCTGTGTAAGGTAGAACGTGATATTTCACAACTACAGCGGTCTCCTTTTTGATTTAGGAGGCTAATGCTGCTGGTCTGTGGAGACATAAAGACAAAGCTCGGTCAGAACTGAGCTGATCCTGGGCTAAAACACTCGCACAGCCCCCCTCCTCCTCCCTCTCCATCTACATCTTCCTCCATCACTCTCCCTGTAGAATACTGCCACAGCCTTTGAACTGAAATTAACACTTTACCACTACAAAGACATACAGTTGTAAGCAGCAATATCATTTGCATAATAATGAACGCTGGGTACAGTTTTTTGCCTTCAGTTTTTAATTTGTGTGCCCTTTGCATTTTAGACAAATACACATTTTAACCTCCATTTAGTCGACTGTGCTTAGGTCATGTGTGTTGTGTATTTAATTAAAGTTTGTCCAGGTCTAAATGTAGTGTACAGTGTAAAACTAGAGGCAGTATGTAGCAAACAGGAAGTCTTTTCAGAATAAGGGCCAACACCAAAACCCCAAAACCTTTTTCATATTTAAGTGTAGTGAGTCTGTCCTGTGGCCCTCTTCAAAGAGCTTTAATGATAGAAGAAGACAAATGGAGAGGAGTGTGGATGAGTGCAGAGCTGGGCAGTGTTGCCTCCAAGGCACAGAGTGGCCTGGACGTTCTTAGAAAGAGGGTTTAGTTGGGCTCACCCCTGTACAGTAATTTACTTTGCATATGGCGTCTTAGCAGACACGATTCTAAATTTCCAACTGGGAGGCATCAGTGGAGAAATCAGTGTCTTCAAAAGACGGCCTGCCAGTCACGCTCCTCCCGTAGTCTGAGATCTGAGCGCACGGTGATAACCCGCGACATCTTTCTGAAAAAACGGCGAGTCGATCAGCTTTGATGGAGCACATCCGCCATGACAGGCTACTGAAGAGCTCGCTAATGAACTGGGGAGGGGGGCATCGCTTAGCATGGCAGCCCAGAGGAGTGGGCTAGTGAGGGCTGGATGGACAGACTGATGAAGGTAAAGCACCATCAGCTCTAAGACACGAGGTAGACGCTCAGGTGGAGGGACGCTGTCTGATCCAGGAGCAAACTCAAATGAGGAGGTTTTAAAATAAGGGGCACCACCACCAGAATCACCCCCCTTCCAGCCCTCTGATCACTTCCCCCTCCACCAAATCCTTTCCTCACATTGTTGGTGGCAATTAAAGATTCATGATGCAACCAGTCCCAGAGCTGGCCTGGCAATTTCCTCTTCGTGGGTCAGGAAGTGGAATCGGATTGTTCAAAGGGGGTCCTATGGGTGACATCAGTCTAAATGTTATACCTATTTTATGTCCTAATTATCTGCTACTTTATGCAAAATAATTAGCTTGAAAGATATTTTGGTCACTGATAATAGAATGAAACATATCCGGCCACAAG
Source organism: Bostrychus sinensis (assembly GCA_020698575.1). Lineage (NCBI taxonomy): Eukaryota > Metazoa > Chordata > Actinopteri > Gobiiformes > Eleotridae > Bostrychus > Bostrychus sinensis. Next base: position 16,608,652 of record CM036260.1, on the reverse strand, counting down.
CAGTCAAAAGCCACTGTGCTGCTCCCAAAGCGGATAAACACACAGGTTTGCATCAGGAAGGGCATCTGGTGTAAAAACCTGTGCTAAATCAAGATTGTATTGATTGATTAAAAGTGATAAGTAGATATTATAGGTTAAAGGCATTGTTCTGACCAGGTACAGTATGTGCTCTCACACACAGCCTCTCAGGTGTACACACACTAAACCACACACTTATCTATTGAGACATATATGGATGTGGCAACAAAATGCACAACTTTTTGTTCATCTCAAGGACTTGTGAGGCCCCAGTGAACTGAGAGGCCATATTGATTTTCCCTCTTTTCATGCCGCGACTCTGGGATTACCCATTTTCTCATTCATTTTTAAACACAACTTGTGAGATTCTTCCTTCCTCTTTTCTCTGTTTTTTTTTTTTTTGCTCTACTACCACCCCCCACCACCACCACCAGAGCTGCAGTTGTAGCCACCGCTCGTCTATAGCCGAGTCCCTCCTTGACCCTGAAAATTGTAATTCTGCCATAGATCACAGCTGTTGAATATTAGGGCTTACAAAGGCAGTTAAATAAAATATGTTGAAATGGTCGGATCCCAGAGACCACGGACGAAATTCTAATCAGGTGAGAGAAGGAGCTGAGGGGATTAGCGTTAAAGAGAATGGCCTGGCTCCACCGGGCAGAGAGCTGACATCCAGGTAGGACTGAACCTGAATCACAGCAATCAGAAGAAGAGAAAGAAGCTAACATGAAACTATACAATGATATAGCGCCATGTCTTTTAAGTTATTAGGCTGTTTTTCAGGACGTTAGTGAGGGTGTCCAGCGTGGCCTCATCCCGCTTTTCACACAGGGATGGAAGGGAGGAGGGTGAGATGTCACTTATCCTACAGCATCTTTTTTGCACTCGTTCTAATTCTTCGAAGAGGCCTTTTGTCAGCCCACTCCACACTGGGCTGGCCCACTCCAGAACAGGTCTAATGAAGGTCAGATCTGTTTGAGGACGTCAGGTGGGAGTCCAGCTCTTTTGGCCACACTAAGGTAGTATATCCTGGGCATGTTTTGGAGAGCATTTATCTGACATGTTCCAGGATAGATGTGATGGTATTTTAGTAATGGAACATATACACAGAAACCCTAAGCTGGTATAGCTACTTTAGTTTAAGTTTCTGTTGTTGGTTTTACATTACACCTAAAGAAAATAAACACCCTTGGTATTCCCCCAAAAATAGGAGGACATGTCTGGGGAGAGTGGTGTTTGTGCACCTGGGTGGATGGTAATAAACAGCCTTAGCTACCTACTACTAACTTCCATAGCTTTCGGTTCCTACTGTAGGATTGACAATAACAGTTTATCGAAAAAGGAACTGTCTTTATGCATTATTGCGTTTCTCTGACTGGTTGTATATTATTTAAATAGTCAGTCTAGAGCTAGTTCATTCTGCATATGTTGGTACTGTGCATGTTTTTTAGATTGGTTTAGCCGATTGTATTCAGAAGTAGTTAAATCTTCCTCAGTTTGTTTCACCTCCAGGTAATAACACTTTAATCAACAAGAGTTTTTACTTGGTCCTTCATAGTCCAGGCCGTCCTATTTGTTGAGTTTTTACCTCTAATCAAGTAATAGAAGAATAGCTGACAAGTCCTGTTTACTAAAAAGAGAAACTTATGTTATTAACCAAGCACTCTACAGTATAATCATAATATCTTTTTGAGTAAAGGGCTTCTTAACCTTTATTTTATCCATATACAATCCTTAAACACACAAACCTGGTATCACTAGTGTTTGTTGGTCTGTTATCCTCACTCACACATTCATTATAAGGTTATGAATCAAATGTGTAATTTAACAATAACCCATGCCTTACTATTATCCACCGCCTCTGGATAAAGGTCTTCAAAGTGGGCAGCTTCGAGTAACCTGCAGTGTCGACGCAACTGTTTGCAAAATAATTGACTCTCCCGGTATTAATAGGCTCATTTTATGCTAAATATTCCAACAAAACGTTTAGCCTATAGGGGCTGCTTTGACCAGCGTGGGAGGGGGTCAAAACATATTAATTATTCTGTTGGCATTGTTGTTAAAGAGAGGTTTTCCCAAATGTGCATCGTACACAGGACAGGGCTGCCTTGTACTTTGAGATTTCAGATTATTTTTTATTTTATAGGGCAAAGAAGAAGTGTTTTATAATTCGATTAGCTTGTCGAGGTTTATAAAAGCTTAAAAATAAATGAAAGACTTAAATGTACTGAGTTATTTTGAAGGTAGACGTACCCCTAAAATAAATATTTCTTTAAATGGAGTTATTGTTTGGTGTGGGGCCCAGTCCGAGCTCAGCCACATGTAAAAATGGCGGGACGGTCCTGAGAGGTGATTGATCACACCTCGATCCCGCAGTGGTTCAGCAGACACGGGACGCTTGATTACTCTCCGGGATCACAGAGTGGAATTAAAGGAGAAAATTGGTCCTGAAACCTTTACCAGACAAAACAGACCAACAACACAGAAGTCTGCAGTGAGACCACAGATCTGGGACTTTTGTTATGGCTCAGAATTATTCTATAGATAGGAAAATAAGTTAATGTAATAGGTTATGTGTTTGTTTTTATTTATTTGTTTATTTTAAGTATTTACAATAAAGTAAGAATAAAATGTCTTTGTACTAATCAACAAAAATTTTATCTATGACCACTTTTTGAAAAATGTACACGTATTAGACGAAGGGCCAGATAAAAAAGTTGGGAACCACTGCATTAAACTAAGCAACATAAAGTTCAAGGTTTTGGTACTTTTGCATTTCGTTAAAGCAAATAATTATGTTTACTTGCATTTTTCAGCCAAATACTAAATTCATTTGACAACCCAGAGGTGGTCTTTATCCTAATACAAACGGACGAGGAAAGTAAGTCTGAAGTGACTTCTGTAACCAAGAAGTTTTTGTATTGAGGTTTTCTGCAGCTGAATAAAAGAAAGAGGTCAGTATCCAGTAGATTTTTTTCCTTTGGCGCATACTGTGTGTGATTGTGCTGTGGCCTTGGGATCTTATTGTTAGAGAGCAAAATGTCTTCATAACACTGTTCTTTATGTGGGGTTCACAGTCAGGTAGCTCCCTCTGCACTCCTTACTTACACATGGGCTTGTGTTATCAGCATACATCAACAAGAAAAATCTGACAAAGCTGACTGTAGCCACTTTGTATTGACCATCACTAGCCATGTATTCAGAAATAATTTATATTTGATTATAAAACAAGATTTCTTTCAGACAAACTTTAGACAATGTATTAATAAACAACAATATAAAAAAAAAAAGTATTTAGAATTAATAAATTACTTGAGTGAAAGTATCCAGTTACTCTCCACCGCTGGAAACTGGTGCTGTGTTATTCTGTTTGGGATTTTCTGTTCTGTAAGTCCAAAAAGTCACAAGAGCGTAGTATTACTTCAACTGTCAGCTTGTCTACTTTGGTGTCTGTCAAAGCTTTGGCTCAACAAGTTGAACTCTAAGACAGAGAGATGTCTGTCCACCAGAGAAGTATCCAGTACACGCAACTCCAGACACTTGGGCCAAGACGAGTTGAACATAGAGGCCATGGTTCACGGGCTTTACTTAAAAGAATAAGAGGCACTGGAAAGTCCAAATAGCGAACGGTGACAAAGGTCAAAAGGGGTTGATATTACAGATAAAAAGAATTATATAGAGTAATACTGAACCCTGTGACAATGTATGCATCACTGTAATTGCTGTAGGATTTATATGGTAGAAAATAGGCAAACGCAATATAAATGTTAAATCAGAGAGGTCCATGAATTGACCCTTGGGGAACTCCGCACATGATATTGAGCAATTAAGCTTTTATTTTTACATTCTGCTTTTAGGCTGTCAGTGGCTCTAGTTGACGGTTCAATCCTGGTGTTTACCTTCATATTGTCATTTCCTACCAATGGCCCCAGCTAGTTCCTGGATGTATGTGTCAGCTGTGTAAATGTAAGTATTACAATTTTGTTTATAAGGCTAACTATTTTCAGACAAACCAAACTCATTCTTTGGTTAGACAAAAACAATTATTAAAGCAGCTTTGCAGGCTATACTATTGGGTCTTGGTCATGTTCCCCTGCTCGAGCCATGCGGTCGTCTCTCTGCATGTCCTAAGCTTGGATAAATGGAGAGGGCGTTTAACGTAAAAACAACAAAGAAAGGGAGCAACCAAAAAGGATTAAATTATGTTATGTACCTTATCTACATTTTCACTCCTAAAATGAAAGAATTGTAGATAAAAGTGGCCTAAGTGGGTTCATTTTTGTTTAAAATGAAGTGATGCTGAGTGTAGTCAGGCTTCCAGAGTTGACTCAGCTATCGTTTGCCATTGCACCGTCATATTGGATTCAATCAAATGGGTAGAAAAACACAGGTATCAATGAGCCACACAATAAAGCCACAAAGCAAGCTCTATTACCAGTGAGAAACCAAAGTGAAGCAGTCGCTCATGGCCAGAGATGAAATAGTTGTTTTACATGTAACGCACACTGATACTCAGCCAGACAGGTTGGTGATGAAGCAGAGGCCCTCCTGGTTACACTGCGTCTCCTTAAAAACAAAAAAATCCCCCGGCGCATCGCAGGCTCGGAGCTGCTATAGGGAGCAGGGTCAGCGGTTCGCGCGCGCTGATGGATGGCACTCAGAGCAACGCACGCCCAATCCACTGTAGCCCTAACCGCCGAGAAAGGCCCTTCGCAGGCAAGAAATAAATAAATAAACAGCAACATCAAAGGGATGTTCAAAAGAAAAACAAAGCCTGCACACGTTCGTTTGCAAACACACACACACAAAACGCACACTGGTGAGAGAGAGAAAAATACAAAGGACTCAAGCATACACATACTTTACTCTCCAATGACACTCGGTTTGAAGAAAATCTAGACAAAACAAGGCAGATTGGCGAAAATTGGAGCGTTTGATGGTTTGATATTTACGCCGAGCCGACTCAAAAACAAAGACCCAGGCCAAATCCATATACTCTTTTAGGTTTTCGTACAACACCCAAATGATCTTTAGACTGAGTTTAGCAGTGTTTTGTTGGAGGGTAGAGCAGGGCTTTCACATTTATCTACTCAACACACATCTGTGGTTAATGAAGTCATCTTTATCTGCAGCACACTCCTCGTCCGGTCAACTGACAGATTTAATATGGAGTCAGACACAGCTCTCACTGGGTCACAGTGGCTCAGGGCCTGCTCCTGTCCCTCTTCATATTCAATATCTACAGAAGAAACCAGGAAACAGTTCTATGATTTTAAGAGGATGTAGCTCAAATTGTATTTCTCCAGAAATCTGGCCAAATCACTTTTGTCTCGATTCCCATGCAGAGCAGAGAGCTAAATCACTGACAACATCAGGCTGTGAGGTCTTCAAGTGGTCTGGGGATTTACCAGCAGCATTAAAACTTTGTAGCACTAAATGCTAATAAATGCTTCTAATGTACATGGTTATCATAGTTTTACCAATACACATAAATGGCTACACTTTTACTTTACTAAAGAAAACTCAGCCAAGTGAGAAATTACAGTTCTACATGTGGTAAATGCTTAGCCCCATAAATGTTTTAAAGCTACAGCAGTCAAACCTTCACTTTTAAATGATGGACCAAAACAATGAAACAATGAAAATGCGAGAGTACGTCTCTAAACACGAATGTTGTTCTGTCTAATATTCTGTCTGTTTAGTACCGAGTGCTGGTGGATGCCTCTCCTAGCTCAATATAAATCCAGTGTATATACATAGCAGTCTGACAATAAATCACATTATCCAGTGACTCCACTCTGATTAAAAGAAATTCAGATGACTTCAAGAGCTGCTGTTTTGGAGATGCTCTGCTTCCTAATACATCACTTTAAGGACAAAATGTTCACTTGCTGCCTAATATATCCCACCTACTAACAGGCTCCATAATGAAGAGATAATCTATGTTGTTCACTTCACCTGTCAGTGGTCATAATGTTATATCTGACGACTAATGCAGAACTTCAGTGAGGCATAATAAATAATTTGTATACATTGTTGCCAAGTAGTTTCACAAACTTTATGTTCTGTAATAAAAAGAAGCATGACTCATTGTATTAGAGAGCTGTACCTACAAAACCAGTCTTGAACAACATATATTGAGGAAATAAATTAATCAAAAAAGGTTTTTACCAGGGTTATATGTATTTCTTTAACTTCTCACTGGGACCAACACAGAGACAAAACACTCTAACAAACACAAAACTACTAAAAAAAGTTGGATAACCTTGCATGAGGTAACACCATGCAATCACCCACACGCTGAAGTTTGAGTTGAAGAACTTCTCCTCTTTAGACCCACAGGAAGATGCTTGTAATTGTTTTGTGTTGCACTCTCCAAAATGCACAAAGGCGCTTTTTTATTGCACCATCTAAATTGTCCAGTTAACACCTTCACACATGCTCTCCAGATTATAGGACTGCACTCAAAAAGCAACCATAGTCATATACATTTTATGGCGGCCATTTTGGATTCTCTGTCTTTGTCTCATTTATCTGATTCCTGGGAAATTCAGTTAAATGTTATTGTTTCCACAATCGAGGATATTGGCAAGTGCGAACCTCGGCAGACTTGCGAGTGCTTTGGTCGGTGAGGGAGCCCGGCTTGCATGGCCTTGAGTTAGTCAGCGTGGGCCCGTCCCATGAAATATTGAGGAAGCTGGAAGGGTTGGGGCGGGTCTGTATGTGCTGGTGTATGTGTGTGCGTGTGTGTGTGATGGGGATTGCCTGACGGAGAGAGCCGTGGATGTTGTGTCAGCTCCCCCCAAACCAAAACAAACTCGTCAGCCCCCAGTGTACTCCTAAAAACCTGAAAAGTGGATTGCAATATACCGTCCATTGAAAATATAGCATTCTCTGTCTTGTTTTTCACCCTTCTGTCTCTGCACAGGCCTCTTTAGTCTCAATTTAAACACACAAAAGTCTTCTTGATTTAATCTCAGCTGTAGTCCAATCGCCTTAATCTTTGTATTCTTAACATTTCCGTCTCCTCATGAAAATCACATTCTCTCAGAGGGGAAGATCTAAATCTGTTACTTCAAAAAGTACAAAAAGGGTTTATTGTTTACTTAAGTAGTGCAACTGTACAGCAAAAACTATTGTTACTATTATTATTATAATTAGTAGTAGTACTTTGATTGTCCAGCCACAAGGGGTCACATGTTGTTGATCTTTAGTGCCAGTCCCAAGCCTGGATAAAGAAGAGGGTTGTGTCAGGAAAGGCATCTGGCATAAAATCTATGCTAAATAAAAATGCAATAGTGCCCATTTGAAGGCAGGTGATTTGCTGTGGTAAATTTGGAAGAGAAAAGCCAAACAGCAAAGAAGTATTTGTACTATTTTTTACCACCACTGCTACTTCTTACCTGTACTAATACCACGACTACTGCTACTACTGCTACAACCAGAGATATAGTAAGGATTTGAGCGAGTTTGACGAGGGCCAAATTGTGAAGCACTGGGTCAGATCATCTCCAAACCTCCAGCTCTTGTGGGTTGTTCCCGGTCTGCAGTGGTCAGTATCAACAGTCTTGGTGGTCATAATGTTTTGCCTGATACTCTCCTCTACTTTCAGCTCTTTGCCTTTGTTTTCCATCAGCCCTGTGCCCCTGTGTGTGTCTGTGCGCGGGTCGACAGTACAGCCGGGTTAGTACAGTTGAAAGAGCACATCACACCCTCGGCCCGTCTCCCTCTCTCTCAGGGCTGATAATACGGCCCTTCTCACCTGTTATAAGAACTAGTGAGCCGCTCCGCCTCCCTTTAAATGAACTTCAGAGGGGCGAGTCGGATTGACAGGAACACATAGAGGCCTGCCCCGTCTGACTGGCCGTCCTGACAAGGCGAACCCCAAGGCGCTCTCCTTGGGCCGTACTGCCTTTCCACTACGCTGGCTCTAAATGCTGAAGTAATGACCAAAACACGTCTGCTGCTATTGTGTGGTGAAAAGAAAGAGTTTTAAAAGTATAATTTAACATAATTTGATGCTCCTTATTAAAGTGAGACACTACAGGTTAAATCATTGTTGTTTCATTGGTCCATTTTGAGATTTTGGGCCAGTTTGCTCCCCTAAATTGTAAGAAAATGGTCATTATATTTCAACCAGAAATGTAACTTCAAAGGCCAAATTAGTTATTAGTTATAATTAGTTCACTCTGAGCCAGATATCTCCATTTCACTGTCACCTACAAGTGCCAGATTTTCCAGTCTTACACAATGGTAAGTGAAAGCGCAGTATTGTGGTTATTATAAAATATATATCGATATCACAAAACTGTAACTGAGTTGATAAGTCACAGTTTTTTTTGGAAAGCTTCACCCATAGTCTATACAAGTACATCACCACATGCACAAAATGATCTTAGATACATTTTATTTAATAATCAGAACAAGGTGGCTTTTTGTATATAGATATAATATTCCCAAAAAATCTCGCTATATACTACAGAGTTGATATTTTCTTACATCCCTAATCAGTGATGATAAAACTTTTACCCTGTTCACCTGCAGTGTCTCACCTTAATCTTAGTTTCAAACAATGCGAGAGAAAATACGAGGCAGAGTGTGGTAACTGTTTGAGAAATCATTAAGGGTCTGGCTTGCTTCCCCTGACAGACTGTGCATAGTAATAAAGGCTGTGGGGAAGCCGCTCTTTAAGCCTGAGCACCTTAATAGCCCGTATGATGACACTTTATCTATAGTTTGTGCATATAATCACCAAACTAGAGGGGCCGACCCCAGGGGCAGAGGTTCACCCGCTGACACTTGACATCTCTATAATTAACTGGGAAGGTCTAATCTCTGCCTTCAGAATGACGCATGGCCACACACCATTTAATATGCTTATAAGCACTATGTATTATTCAAATATGCAGATGAGGCCTGCCGCGAAAACAGACTTTTTGACACAGGTTTTCCTCCGGCGTCGTGGCGGGGTAAAGGGGGCGCCGACGGACGTGCTGAAATTTTTATTGTCAAAGTTTGTCTCTTCTTACATCTTCGTTAGCTAAGAAGCTCTTCAAGTTAGAAATCAGACTGTTATTACTCTGTGTGAAGATAAGCCAACCTTTGTGCCAGTCCCAAGCCTGTATAAATGTAAAGGGTTGCGTCAGGAAGGGCATCTGATGCAAAATCTATGCCAAATCCCTGCACACTAGGAGGCAGATGGCTTGCTGTGACAATCCCAGAAGAAAAAAAAGCCAAAAGAAAAGAAGATTGCTTTACCAAAGTGTGGAAGAGGTTTAATAGTTTTCTGGTCAGAGAGATGTTTGCAGTATAGTCGGCCATCTTTGGGGGCTTTTTATGGATGCAGTGCTGGAAGAAAGGAGCTCTTATGTTCACTTTTGGCTTGAGTTGCTTTGGAGAGGTGGATGGTGGCTGGGTCAGAGGACTCAGTGAGCCGGTAACCACTACATGAAGCCCTCAGTCCTCAGAGGGCTTCACACCAGCATAACCTCAAATACTTTCATTTTAGGAAAGGATTTAAAAGTATGCCAGATAAGGAGGGCAGATTCTCATTCATTTGGCAGTTTTAAAATCCATATTCATGATTTAGAGCTGAATTAAAAAATCAATGCCTCACAGCAGTTACAACTACAGTGGGGTCATACAGTAGGTCCCATTATTTCGCATTTATTCATGCTACATTAATAAACACTATCTATTCATTGAATGTATCATTTAATACCAAACAAGAAATTTATTTTATTTTAAGCTGTTGATTCTTTATCCAGTGTTTATCCTGATCATTTTATAGTGACTCACTTTTTACAGAACTAATTGTTTTTCTGTGTGACTATGCCCTTTCTGGCACACATGTTGGCCACCGAGTCACCACAGCCAATCATCTGCCTTCTTACAATAGTTTATTAATTTGACTAAAATAATGTGCCAGATGCCGAGTGCTGCAACCCTCTCCATTTATTTGGGCTTGGGACAAAGAATACACTGGCTTGTAATCTCATGTGGCTTGATTAACCCTCAGCCCCCCTGACTCCCTTTTAGGGCTTTTCAAATGTATTTATTGCTTTTATTTTGGCATTTCTTATGCTAGGGTGAAGATATCTAAGATTTTCATCACAAGTAAAAAAAAAAAAACGAATTTTTTACTGTCTAGACAAAAAACTCACATTCTTCCTCTGAAAGCCCTTTTTGGTCCCATTGACTTATATTAAAATCATTTATTTTCATTCTACTGCCGTTGCAATACAGAAATGTCAAATCATGTTAATTACTCTGTGACCCTGTCAGTCATAGGCTAAAAAATACACAGACAAAAAAATCACCACCAGATTCATTATTTTCTTATTGCATTGTGGGGAATAATTCTCTTATATTTCCCATTACATAACAGTGACTGTAGCCCGGCCTCTAAGGGCTTTAAGAGGAAGAACCTTAGTTTCAGCCCTTATTTTTATGGGATTTTCTGCCCTTTTTTTGTAATGGCACAAAAAGTAAAAAATTATCAATATCACTGTAAGGACTAACCAGAGACCTACCCGGGACTGCTAATCCCTGCACAAACAAAAAAGTACTTTGTATCTTTAAATAGTAAATAATGCATGTTTTATTTAGAAATATGTGAGAATTATGTAAACAACCTGGCATTTAGGGGTTAAAAATATAAATATGAATTTATGAATTCATACAAACTATAAATATGAATTTACTTTTGCTATGTATGATGAGGAGAGGGGTTCATGATCAAAAAACAAAAAATATTTTTAATGTGACCCAGTGACCTAAAAGGGCTTTAAGAGGAAGAATGTGATTTTTTTTTAAAGGAAGGCCTGAGGGTTAACTAATTAAACAATATGTACACTTAAAATATGTTAAATACTCACCGGCCACTTTATTAGGTACACCCTATACCAAAAAAAACATCTTCCTGTCCTTTCTCTATAAACCCTAGAGCTGGTTATGTTTATTTCTTCTCTATTCTGATGCTTGGTTTGCTCTTCACCATGTCTCCTGAGTTGCAGCCATGTGTTAGCTGTTTGTGTTAACATTCACTTGTACAGCTGTACCTAATAATGTGGCCGGTGTGTATATAGTCAATGTCCCCAGCCCACCACTTGGGTTGAATAAAATCATAGGTTTGGGTAACTAATTAGTAACCAGTAGGTATACTGACGAACCAAAGCCTGTGTGTGCTGCGCAGGACTCAGAAGCTAACCACTATGTGTTATTAATCTTTGCACAGATCCATAATCATGTGTGTTGATGTGGTTTGTGTAATATGGTAATTAATTTCCTTGGATAGTCTTCTCTTTTGTCTGAAATTGTTATGAAAACACTGAGAATCATCTGAGCCCAAACAGAAGTCTGCTCTCTTTGCCCCCAGTTTCAGACAAATTCCCACTTCACTATTTGTCTGTTATTGAACGCATCACATGATCGTTTTGTTCCTTAAAGCTTGTAAACATTTGTAAATGAGTGTTTGCATGTATTAGGTTTTCTCCCTGGTGTCTGATGGTTTATTGAATGTGCAGCAGTGGATCCTGGTCTCTTCTGCCTGGAGCCTGCCCTCAGCCCCAACAACCCCCATTGTCTTACCCCATCCCGATAGCGCTTTCCAAATACCACTTCCTGTCTTGTTTTCATCCATAGTGAACTACTTCCATACACCATAGAAGTTCACATACTGCCACATTCACACAGAGTCCAGACATTGTTGCTAATTTCTTCCCCTTATTTGGGGCTGCCTCAGTGAAGCAGTTGCATGATATTGGTAGTTCTTTTCTTGTTTGTTTTTTTACGCCAGATGCCCTTCCTGTCGCAACCAGCCGCATACTGTGACTGGAATGGACAATGAGGGTGAGGTGTCTTGCCCAAAAAAAATGCAATGTCAGGCGAGATTCTACCCACTGACCCTCCACTGAACACTTAACCCACTGTCCCAAGATCTTCTTAAGACTTTCTAATGCCACTTAGAATCAAATTTAATGCCAGGATCATCTATAAAAGAACAATAATCTATACATTTTATACTAATGAAAGGGTTTTATTTTGAAAGGCAAATACAGATTACATAACTCCATAATACATTGAGCAAAAAATAAAACTGAATCATAAATTTCACCGATAAAGTATAGTTCTTTGCAACATTATGCAGTAAATGTATACAGTAGACCTGTCATATTGGCTTTCAAAAACACAGAAAACTGAAGGCACATTTGAGGGGTAACTTTAAGACATTTTAAACCCTCTTTTAATAGAATTTAATGCAAAATTCACATGTTTACATGCACATCATTAGTTATGTATTACTCCTCTTGATGCTTTGCTAGATATTATTTACAATACTGCAACGACTCGGCTTGGATGCCACAGTTTGAAAATTTAAGATCCAGATGAACAAATTTAATACATAAACTTAGAATTTAATACCTTTTCAGGCCTTGTAAACATCTATTTTAATAACTTTTTAATACATTTTAAATCCTTGGGGCTGCCCTGCTACAATATGAGTTCTGCTATTTTAGCTGTTGATAAATCAAATTAATTCAGTTTCTTAGGTGTGCTGTAAAACATGACATCTGATTTTACATGTGTTTGTGAAACCCAGCATTTTTTTTTTTACAAATCCTCAAAGTGACTGAAACAGCATAAAAATGTACACATATTAATACAACATGATATGACCTAATCAAAACACATTTTACATTTTCACAATCACACTATATTACTTCATGCGTATTCCAAAATGGTACTTGAATAACATGACCTGTAGCGTTTGTGTGTATGTACCCAAACAGTAGATTTGACCTGCTTTTGACCCCATGTGCTCAGGGCAATGACCAGCTAAAAACCCGTCCCATGTGACAAGCTGTAATTTGAAGTCAACAAAGGAACATCTCTAATGTTAAATGCTACAATTATCCTGGATTTTCTCTTTGTAACAGTTCACGTTGAGTTGTATTCATCATTCTTTGTCCCAAGTATCACTCATCACTCACCAGTCTGTCTTGTAAAACTTATAATTGCAGAGTAGCTACTATAATTTTCAGAGACTTATTGTAACACTAACTTTCCGTGCCTAGGAACATTACACATAATTAGTCACTTTTTATTATGTATGTGTAAACAGCTAGTTAAGCAATAGTATGTGTTTGGATGGGGTTAAATGCGACCGTTTTAGGAGATGCATTATAAACGTTCAATTAAATAGCATCCCTCCAACATTTACTGCTTTACATTGTCCTGACAACATACTGCCTGTGCTTCATGTACCTTATGCACTGTAAGTTCAAATACACAGGACAGTACTCTACTCTCTACTGAAGTAACACTTAAAGGTTTCTGAAAGACATTACTTTTACTTTTAATTGAAGACATTTTTGAGTGAACATTTTTTTATTACTTGGTGGCAAAGTTGTTGTATTTGTAGCAGTAGTAGTTACTTGAGTAATTGTTTTGTTATTATTTTGTTTGGCTGTTACCTAGTTGAGTATTACTACCAGGACTTGACAATAACATAGCCAGCCGGCCAAATGCAGGTAGATTTTTATTTTGTCTAGTAACACAAATACTGGCTGGTTCAGGGGCATAACATCAGGAAGTTTAGGGGCCCATTAGAGTGGGTCCTTGTTCATCTATGGCCAACTCTTTAAAATATTCATAATAATTAGGAGCAGCACATAACTCTGTTGCAGAACAGAGTTTTTAACATAAATTAAATTAAATTAAAAAAATTGTAAACTCATAACAATGAGAATTATGATAAATACACACATTTCTTTGCTACTTTCACAAAATAGTTCCTAAATAATAATGAATAAGCAACTGTTTTTTTTTTTTTTTTTTTTTTTTTTTTAAACAAAACTCCAGTAAACAGCAATATTTTATAAATTAAAAAGCTTTATACATGAACCTGAAGTACTGAATGTGCTTCATTACTTTAGGGCCCATTCTGAAATCCTGCACTGGGGCCCCACATTACCAAGTTACGGCACTGGGCTGGTTTAATTTTATGCATACACATCTTTTATCTTATCTTTAGAGGTTAGGACTGAATTCACGTTGCTCTGCTTGAAGGTACACCAATTCTTATAACTATAATAAATAACTCCAAAAGAAAGAAAAATATTCAACAAAATAACATAAAACATAAACATAAAAGACCAGATACACTGAGATACACCTAATTCTGCCTGGGTAAACCTGTTTTTAGTTTTTTTATTTAATATTTGATAAATCCCTGTCCATACATAAATCCACATTTTACGTTTGTTTAGGTTTAACATAAAGCATACAAAATACACACATTTTTTCTGATTAAATTATTGCTAGTGAACACACTTATTGGCTAGCAACTTTTGACAACAACTACCCACTGTGGCCACTGAGCAAAAAGAGTAAATGTCTAAGTCTGATTATTATTTATAAGTATTTTTAAAGTACTTTGGGTTGAGTATAGATTTGGAGTAGTGTTCAACCCGTGCTTTTAATTATAATGTGGCTAAATGCAGCTCTAAATACAAAAAGTTGGGCCATAATATTCCATGTGTTTTCTGTTCACTGTACTCTGACAGTGACAGCTTTATTGGCCGCCATTTTGTCGAAAGCTTTCCCCATTTCCTCCCGTCCACCTGTTTTTCAGTATTTCTGGAGGAGTGAGTGTGTTAGATAGTTTTGTGTTTTTGGAGGCACCGTGCTAAACTTTCTTTTTGGCCGATATTATTTCCCTGTCAGAGTGTCCTGCCTTTTTCTCCCTAACCCTTATCTCTCTTTTCAACACTTCTCTCCCCCATCCCTCCATCCTGACGTCCTGCCGATTGCCACCAAATATAGTCCGACAAAGAAGTGGTATTTTTACTGATTGAAGATCAAAGTGGCAAAGTCTCCTCCTCGAAGCCCGCCCCTTCTATTAGCCGCCCTTAAGAACAGAGGAAAACATCAATTTCTCCCACATCAATGGCGGCTTCATAATCAATTGAAAAAGACACTTGTATGGGGATGCAAATCTTATCTTTGTCTTATTAGGGCTTTTAGAAGATGCATGTCGGGATTTAATGTTATGATATGAAAGGGGGGCGCTTTTTTTAATCTAAAGATGCAGAGGCGTTAGTAATGGTCCGAATCAAAGCTGCGAGACTGTGGTAATTACTGGGGGAGTTTGCCTATCCTTATTAATATTGATCAAATATGACTGTGATCCCATCCCCGGGCTTATGATGAATTTGGAAGGTGGTTAACGAGCACAAAGAACTAACATAGCTCTTGTTTCTCAGCTAAAATCGTTGGCTTATTTTGTTATGATTTGGACAAGAGAGTGTAAGAGGTTAAATAGGTTTTTGCCTCACATTTAGCTTCTCTGTGATTTGCCTCAGTTTTAAGAAAGAAATTTGAAGGTTGCATTCTTGTTCAGTTTGTCAGCCAGCAGAGCTCAGTTTAAGGCCTCACTGCAAGATCTCTCACTTTGTCTGAGTTTACATGCAGGAGAGAGAGCTGAAGTAGCGCTTTAGTAGTTCAGACCAAAGGTGCATTCTGGGTATTTTCCTGGAGCTCTAAATGTTTGTTATAGCGCTAATCTTCTTTCCTTCTTTTCTCCTCCAGAGTGATGACAGCAAATCCTCCGCCACCAGTTGATTTGCACATTGATTTCCTTCATGACGCAACTCTCTCCATTTATCTGGGCTTGGAACCAGCAGAAAACAATACACTGACTTGTGACGCATGCACCTGGATTGACTTCTTGTGGCTGGATTGCAACGCTAAATGCTAATGAGCGTGCCTAATTAACTGGGTAATTATTGTTTTATTTAGAAATGTCAGCAGTAACTGTGGCCACCAATGACAAGGTGGAAGGAGTTAGAACATGTATAATTTCACTGTAATTCAGGACATGCTAATAATATGTTAAGATAATAGCTCATTTAGTTATTGTTTTCTTTATAAATACCAACGGTGTTTACAGCACAAGACCAAAACAATCAAAAAATGAGTTCAAAACAAGTCCAGCAGCTAACCAAGAGTTGTTGTAAACATGGCTGTTGTTCTATTTGTGTACTTACAACTGCTGAACGCCACTTTGAGCTTAACTGTATGTAGTAAGCCATTTACTACATATACAGTTTGAATAAGAGAAATTCGACAGACCACCCCAGTTGGAGTAAAACATTTACATTCAGCCTGAAACTCAAAATAGAGCAATAATTAGAAATTGTCTTCCTGCTGTAAAAGTACTGACTGTGATTTGAGGGTCTTACAAAATGGTCCTAAATTCGCTGATGTCCTCCAGGCAAACGTGGCGATTCATCCCGCTACAATGCGGCGATGATCACAGAGTGGTAAAAGATCCACATTTTGAAGTGTAAATAAGGCCACGGCTCCAAAGTGCTGCCGCTGAGGGCACTATTCCTACACATTGTATCCTGACACTTAGGGAGCCGTCCAATGTTAAGTGATACTTAAGTGGCGACCAAAGACATGTCTCAGAAAATACATCAAACATCACACAAGACGGCGGAAAAGGGTAGAAAATGTATTAGTTTCATTGTGATTCAAAAAGCTGAATCCTCCAGCTATAAACAGAAGAGTGAGAGAGCCACCCATGTGGAAAGCATCGATCGCTGCTCGCTTCAAGCCTTCAGGAGTCCATCGGACACAAAACTTCAGGCCAATTGATTTTTCTGCATTAATTTCTCAATTAGGATAGTGGAAGATGACCACGAGGGCCACAGTCAAAATATTAAAATAAAAACTTGAGACCCGGGGCCTTTGCTGGGAGATGTACAGAGTGTCCGTGTTTTACCAGACCTCCCAAATGCAGAACTAGTGTTTTATGATTAGGAATGATTTTAGGATCAATTTTTCGGAAAAAGGAATACCTGAGAGGTAATCAATATGTGAACCAACTGCAGCCTCCATCAGAGTCGAACGATAAAACAAAAAGCTGAAGACCTGTAAGAGCAGCTGAGAGCGCTTTGTGTGTGGTGCATCGACAACAAAGCAGCGTTTAAACAAAGAGACTATACAGATTTAAATATGGACGTCTGTTTAGTTTGTTCTCCAAAATACTTTTTAACCTCTGCCTGTTCAATTTCTCGATATACGAGCTATGAAAGCATCACTTAAGTTTTCCAATAAAGTAGACAGAAAAGATTATTTTACAAACTAGTCAAGTAAAGCCTTTGTGCTGGTCCCAAGCCTGGATAAATGGGGAGGCCTGCATCAAGAAGGGCATCTGGTGTAAAACTTGGCGGCAGATGATTTGCAGTGGTGATTCTGGAAGGGAAAAGCTGAAAGGAGAAGAAATACATTTGTCTTAAGGCATTTGACACACTTTATACAATGTTTCTGTCTACACATTGGTACAGCCTTAGGTCACTCCTAATGGTGTGTTAAGGTCTGAATAATGACTAACATTAAACATGCAAAGGTACTATGGCTGCAGTACAGTGCTTACTACTGTAGAAGAACCTCAGCCAAGGCACCAATTATTAATGAGTGTCATTTGTTCCTTTACTCCCCCTAGTGGCTGGACTTAGTGTCTTTAAGCCCGCTGCCTGCCCTCTGTATGCAGCGACTGAGCTATAAGAGACTATAACAGGTCTAAGTGTAGCTGTGTATATATTTATGTTTCTAACAGACATAATTGGCCCTGCCTTACGATGATACAGAATCCTTTAAACCAACCTTTTTGACTATAGTAAAGTTTTATTGTTGGGGTCTGCATGGATTTGTCTGATTTTTAAGGCGGCCACAACACTTTTGACTTTGGGAAAGGCTGCTTTAAACCATTCCTTGTTCCTCACAATGTTACGGATGTACACCTAAAACCTATTTCTGATCTTACAGCACACACACACACACACACAAAGTTTTATAAGGATGATGAGCAATGTTCCAGTGCCATGTGAATACTTCTGCTGTTTAGTCATTTAAATGCAGTAATATAAGACTCTATGATACTGGTACACATCCCTAGTCTTAGATTTAGACCCAAGATCAAATCCATCAAGGTGAATTTGATATATTTGGTATTTTACATTTGTAGCCATAATAAACATTTAAAGTTATATATTGTAGCCAAAGTAATGTCTATGTCCTCTCCGTGATTAATAGATATGTGTTTTGACGATGTGCTATTCTCTCCTCGGCTTTGTAAGCACCTAATGTTGGCAATATGTGACAGCCTTTACATCAACTATAACCTGCTCACAACTTAACCTTGGACGCTGCTTTTCTTTTTGACTGCTATTGTACAAAGCCCATAGAGTGATGTCTCATTAATGTGGCTCATTTTCCCATTCTCTTAATGAAAAACATTGTTGAATGAACGGCATGTTATTTTTTCCCTTTTCTCTCTCTGATAAATTGTACCACTGAGGGCCACCTCATTTGGCTCAAGGTCACGTCTCGGCTGCGTCGCTTGTTATTAAGTGCAATTGTTTCTCGAGCACCACTTCCAAGAACTTACGGTAATCAAAAGAAAACAGTTGCGACTTTATCACTTTAGCAAATGAGCAATAGTGTCAAGTTCGAAATTTGAAGCTTTTCTGGTAATAATCACTCTTAATTTTCTGCAAGGTTGATTGTATAATATGTGTAAAAGGACAAGATGACGATACAAAAACATAACTATGGCCATGGCCAATGGCTTTTTTAATCAAAATGATACATTTCAGGTGCATGTCTATTAAACTTACAATCTTTAGCTTAGCCATGAGTGAATAATATTCAAAAGAGTTCTCAAAAGTGTATAAAACTACCAGAACTCACACAACCACACAATAACAACCTGCCTCCTCACTCAGGCCTGGAAAAAAAGGTCAAACTGCCCTTTCTAGAGATTTTAATTACTCTGTCATTGTGCAAAAAACCTGAAGAAGACACTGGTCTGCCTGTTCCTCCTCCTACGGCTTCCTGTTTGGAGAAAAAATACCTTTGTGACATGCCACACAATTGGAAATAATAGTGGACCTGAACCTCCATTTAAAGACGTGGAGGGTCCCGCGTGAGTACAAGAATGTGACAAAGCAGGGGTCAATAGGAAGTACTTTCTGTGTGTCCATCTGCTTGTACTCAAAAAACACCAATTAACTCTCATTGATTCTGACAGAGGTGGCTGGGAACTACACATGCTTTACTAAGTTTGAAAATATTGTGCTTTTTAAGCGATTCAATTAGTGAGCAACCCTACTTAACCATTACAGTCAGTTATTTTTATTGAATTATAATTGGCCACACTGACCATTTGACCATTCATTTACTATAGGCTGCTGAATCAATAGTAGGTTAGGGCTAAGCAATACAGACTGAGCAGTGTGCCTGCCCTCAGAGGGCCAAAACGGAAATATATTAGTGGACCAAGGGCCAACTCAACAATCTTTTGCATGTAATGAGATGAAATATAAACAGAGCTATGATTAAACTTCTTTATTTATTAAGTTATTTAAACTTTCACTCTTTCCTCATTAAACCAGGACAGAGTCTACCTTCTATCTATTGACAATGTAGCCAATGCTGTCTTTTCAGCGCACAGCTGAATTGAAATTAGCGTAATACCAGTACTAGCATTTTTATATGAACCTTGGGTAATAGCACAGAGCAGACCACTAGTTCTGTCCTGCTCTGATTGTGGATTCCTGGTCATTTTGTTGTGACCATTATTTTAATTATTTCACAATAAATTTTCCTACAACTTGTATTTTAAAATCAGTTTCACCTGTTCATGCAGTTTAAAGGTTTAGGTTTCAAATGAGCTGAACATTGAAAGTAAATTTAATCTCATCATTTAAGATTTACTGATCTAGATGACTGCTTCTAGCTTTTACTAAAGTGTAAAGTGTGCAACTTTTGTTTTAATTACGGTATGTACTGTATAAGCAGAATAGTAATGATGCAAAGTAAACACTCATAAATACAGTATTGCAGTGGCAGTACTGACAGTATAGAGATAATTGTAAGGTTGCATCAGTCTAATACATAATTAATAGTATTAGTATTTTGAGCATGAGTTCCACTGAATGAAAACAATCAGGTAGGGGCTTTTGTGGGCAAGGTGGGGGGTTGGGAAGGAAAGTTATTTTGGGGTAGCCATATCTTTAACTGAATAAAGACTTGTGGACTTTAAGCAACACTTAGCTGTGACTCAGTCTGTCTACTACAAAAATCCCTTTGGGCCAAATAAGTCCACATTGTGTGAAAAATCTGACTCAAACCACCGGTGAGCTGCTTCTGCTGTGTATACCGCTGACCTTTAAGTAACATTTAGCACAGAGATACAGGCCTGATGGACAAATGGACGGAGTACACAGCTCGTCTCTCAGGTGCACTGTGAGTTTAGATTGTTCAGAACCTGCCCAGCTCCTGATTAATGACCATCGCGTTTGTTTCTGAAAATCTGCTGCGCTGTTTGTTTTGGAGGTCTGTGCCGTTCCCATCATGTGAGTTCAAGTTGAGTGTGTGGTGGGAGGTGATCTACGCTCTGACGGCTTTATGAAAAATTGCATTCATCATAAAGAGCCTCCTGACTCCTGGGAAATACTGACCAGTTATTTTATTACAGTCTTATGTTGAAAATAATATGAAAATAGTCTGTATGCCCTAATGATGCTGCTGACTCATTCAGAGGATGAAAGTAACTATATACTTTCATTTAATTAATTAAAACCTACTTTTACATGAGCAGAAAGTGTTTTTTAAAAGTCACTAAGTAAGTTGTAACTTTTTGTTCAGTAAAAAGGTGACTTGTATATTACCTTGCAACCAGATGGTCCTGGGTTTGAGCCACGTTTTGGTACGTACCAGTAGTAGCAGCCTCAGGAGTAGTAGTAGAAGTATAGTTAGGAGTAGTAGCTGTTCTGTAGTAGCAGTAGTAATAGGATAGCATTTGAAGAACTTCTACAAGTTGTAATAGTAGTAGTGTTATCAGTAAGTAGTCATTTTTGACTACTTGTGCTTCTATTTGATAATGATTAATATTTTTTACAGTAGTTTTCATTTTACAGATTTGCAGAACTTCTTCCACCTGTGTGTGGTGTTAATTTATATTCTGTTAAGTAATAAATAATGCATACAAATATAATCTATACAATAAACATTTATAATAGAAGTTTATCTCTAAAATGTGTGGTCTAAAGCAGTGTTTCCCAACCAGGGATACAGGGACCCATAGGGATACGCGAGCACTTTGCAGGGGGTACTTTGAATTATTATTTAATATTTTACTCTAAAGGCAGATTATTACTTATTTAATTTAGAATTTGAGTTATAAAAGGTCTTTGTACTAATAAGTATTTGTTGTTTTTTATTATAATTTTAAAGAATTATTAACACACATGATTAAGGGGTACTCATGATATGATATGATATACACAAGACCAAAAAGGTTGGGAAACACTGGTCTAAAGTGCAGAGTTACTCAAAGTATTCAGTTGTGTTTTTTCCTGTTCACAGTTAAATGAACTGATCTGATGCCATCACATACGACCTGAGCAGTGCCTCTTAAGGCTCATGTAAAGCCTCAGACTCATTTTGTAATCACTGTCCCATTCTTTTCATTGTAGACAATAAGTGATGTTTATGAGAAGTGAATAACTGCCTATAGTCATGTACAAGTCCTTTGGTCAACACACAGACAAATCCTCTTTATAAACATTTCTAAAGCACTCATTAATGCTGCACAAGCTTTGCATTTGCTCCACTGTGTCAAACGATTACAGTGCCGGGTCAAACGAGCTGCTTTTCTATAAGTACAATAAGAGAAAACATATATATCTCCAGTATATGAGCTGTGGACCATTTTCACTTTTTTCCTTCTAGAGGAACTCTTTTCTCTTCATTTGCACTGTTTTGATGTACTATATAAATCCCAGGCCTGCAGTGACTGAGCAGAGATTTGCACACAGTAATTAGAATAATTGCAAAACCGAATATTGGACCATAGAAAAGTGAGCATATGTAGATTTAACAAGCACTGGAAAGACTACAAACATGTACCATTAACACACTAGCTACATATATGTGTCCACTTTGCCTTTTCAAATATTGTTTTTCCAAAATGAGACCATTAGTTCATATGTAATTATGGCTAACCACTGTAATATACTTGTGACAATAAATGGCATCTCAAACAAAAGAGCAAATTTGCACTTGACTAAATGCAGCTAAAGCTAAATGTTAAGTTTCTCTTATTATCACTGGAATAAATCAAACCACATTCACTATTAAACAAGCATATTTTTGCATGAAAATGTCCAGTAGTAGTATGATAATCAAGAACCTATTTAGCATGAGAGATGCACGATGGGTAATTACCTGTTTGCAATCAGAAGAATGTCAGTGGATACTTACGGAGAAGGACTTATATACAGATATACATGGACTCTACATGACCTGGCTCTTCTAATTTAATTATCATTTTTCTATTTTCTATTTTCTATTTTCTTTTGACCTACAAACAAACATTATGTGCTTTGGGATTCATAAAAAAAAAACCTTAAGAGATTCCACATAACAAACGCTCTTCAGCTAAAGCCTTATTTACTTTGTGTATTCAAACAGCGGGTAATGACCGTGGCTCAACTATTAAATTATTCAAACAATCTATGTCCCTTGAATCTCCTAATAGCAAACAATGGTTAGAGCTAAAATGTCTACTGTGTAAAAAAGCCCTTATTTTTTATTCTGAAAACTGTCTTGTATATGGCGTCAGTGTGATACATACATTTCAAGGTAAAGCTATTCTCCTTTTGTTTATTTGTCATAGATATGCAGCTTATTGTGCATCAGTTCAAGGTCTGAGAAGAACAAAATCACATAGAATGTTTGTGTGTATTGTTACATATAAGAAACAATTGTTGGTTTAAATGAATTTTCCTTTATAGCTGAAACACAGTACTATATTTCAAACGGACAAATGAAAATATAAGCCTAATTCAAAACAAATTTGGGGTGTGTGTAAAATGTAAATAAAAACAGAATGTAAAAATCTGCAGACCTCATAAAACAGAACATAAACAACATACTGGGTGTTGAAATAGAGATATTTAGTTTTAACACCTAAAATGTTGTTTATGGTCTATTGTGAATACATCATTCTTTGGATTTTATTTTTATTTATATTTTACACAGTGTCCCAGCTTATTGTGAATTGGGATTGTGTTTGAATTTTAACTTTTGTGACTTTGCCCAATTGTCTCAACATATGTGTATCATATAAATATAAACGTAAGAGTCATAAATCAATTGTTTCCTATCTGTAACAATACACACAAGAGCCGCCTTCATCATATGTGATTTTGTACTTTTTAGACCTTGAACATGCACTAGTGTGGACAGTGTCATGACAATACTGATTTGAATCTTGAGGCAGGTGTCTTTCCTTTCCGTCCGTGGCTTACCCCTCAGGTCGACCCGCTGAGTCAATCCCGAGGAAGAAGGGGGCTGATTTCTTGGAGCTGCTCTGTGGCTTTGGTCTGGTCTGTGTGGAGGGTCCAGATCAGTGGGGTGCCTCTTCCTCCAACTGCTGACCGCCTAAAAACGAAGACACGCTGCATGAGAACAGGACAACCCCCACCCCCATCTCGCATTGGCCTCGTGGACTGCAGTTGATTGTTTTTGAGGAGGAAAAAAGCACAACACTCACAGTACTGCTGCATCAGTCCCCAGTCCATGCAGTTTTGTTTGTAGTAGCAGTTAGAAGTGATATAAAAAAAACAGAAACAGCAATAGGGCTGTGTATTGGCAAAAACCTGCTGATACAATAAATATCACAATATAAGTGGCATGATACAATATACTGTATGTTAATTACGGCATATTTTTTCCACAATATAATTTTGGAAAACCTCATTTGTATACTAGTACACTGCTGCAAAATGTTATGTAAATCCATTTTATTTAATAATTACAACAGTTACTACTGCAACTATATTTCACATTCACGATGCATTTTCCCCAAAAAGTAACAACAGGAAAGTGCTTTGCTACAGCTGTTTTTGATACTGCAACAGTATAGGCCTATAAAATACATGATGTATTACAGACTGATATTTTTCAGGGGCGTAACATCAGGCTGTGCAGCCAGCGCAACTGCACAGGGGCCCAGGAGGTTTAGGGGCCATTAGAGTGGGTCCTTGTCAACTCTTTAAAATATTTATAATAATTAGGAGCAGCACATAACTCTGTAGCAGAACAGAGTTTTAAATATAAATTCAATTTTAAATTATGTTAAATTTGTAGACTCATAACAAATAGAACAGAAAAAAATGTTTTTTCTTAAGATAAATACACAAATTGTAATAAAAAATCAATATAGTTTCACAGAATAATCCCTAGATAATAACGAATAAGCACCTTTTTTTTTTTTTTTTTTGTAAAACTCCAGTGAAACTCCAATACTTTATAAATTAAAAAACTTAATGCATGAACCTGAAGTACTGAATGTGCTTCATTACTTTAGGGCCCATTCTGAAATCCTGCACTGGGGCCCCACATTACTAAGTTACGCCACTGATATTTTCTTACATCCTTTGTAGTTAGTAGTAGTAAGAACTATAGTAGTAGTAAACATGGTAGCAGTGCTAGTAGGTGTTGTAGTGGATTTTGCTGTGCAATAACAAACAATAACTTTCAAAAATAATTGACTTTAAATTGTGTAACACTTTAGAAGAACTATTAATCAGCAATAAATAATTAATAACTATGTAATTAACAATTTTCTAATGTATACATTGTTTATAGGTTACACAATAATAGCAATGCTTATAACCCAGTGGTGTTTATTTAATGCTGAATGGTTTGTAAATAAATAAATGATTACTAATCCTTACCTAATATGTATCTAATGCTTTATAGCGTAATTTGTAGTGTTACCAATAGTTTTTTGATATTATAGCAACACATTTGACTTGAATACAGATTTGAGCCTATGCCATTTTATTTTAATACCTACACTATAAAAATCCATAATCATTTTATAGTGAAAATCAACTTTATCCCATTTAACCCCCCTCTTCTCTCATCAGTGGACCGCTCCAGTGGAGTAACAGCTGATTTGTTTGCTATAGGATGAAAAAACACAACCCTTCACTGTACAGCTGCATAATACCCCAATAGCTGCATTTTTGACAAGCCTCCTGTGCGCGTACAGAGAAATTACTGTCATAATATTTGTTTATAGCACACTAACACATGTCTAATAATAATCCCGCAATCTGTTTTGATCTTATGCAGATTTGCTTTTAAAAAAGGGAAGTCAAAATGTGTGTCAGCCACACGAACAGAGCAAGACAGTGTTTGCAGCATTTTTTTTTTTTTTTTAACCACACGGTTTAAATAAATTGTTAGTATTGCTTTCTTCAAATATGTGCTATATGAGAAACTGCATTTCCTGGGATGTGGAGATAAGGGGACCGAATCACCGGGTGCTGAGCTCATCAACACACACACACACACACACACACACACACACACACACACACACACACACACACACACACACCTCTTTGTAGCAGTTTTTTTCTTCTTTAACAAATCCCACATTTATTATTGTTAGGTTATTTGTATTTATATGTGTGAAATAATAATATTGCAGTTTAGTAATTTTAGGTTTTTGATTTGTAAATGTGTCCTCTTGTTAGTATTTAAAATCAAAGCCATATAAAGCCATTTGTCATTTGTTGTTACTATTTTACAATGACCTATGTGTCTAAAAGGCTATTTTAAAAGCAACTAAATGTGGCTTATTTGCATCCAGTCTGGTAGCTGCGGTGAGAAAATAGAAAAATATCATTCAAAATATGAAATCCGGTGTGTGCAGCCAGTGAGGAATGCAGGTCGGTCCCACAGGACATCACACCTGTCAAGCCAGTGCTCAAAAAGCAATAACAACCTCAATTCCAAAAAAAAAAAAAAAAAAAAAAAAATAGATCAGAGGAAGCATTATCTAATGTAATGAAAAATAGATCAGAAGAGGTGACAAAGCAGGTAAAAACAGAGGAACGCGATGGGTGGAGGTAATGTTCTGCTTTGATAGGCCTTAGACAAAAAAAAAAAAAAAAAAAAAAAAAAGACATTAAAATATCACCTGCATGAGGCTTAAGAGTGTAAAATACGCAGCGTTATTGTGTGGCGCCGGAGGAAGTGGCCCCCGTTTTCACCTTGAACCCGCCCATAGGCTATGTGCGTCTTTTGGTGCATTTCCCCATCATCACTGTCCTGCTCCAAAAACGGGCTCCTTCCTGCTCACTTTGCACCAGTGGCTCTTCCCTCGCTCCGCGCTCTCTCTCTCTCTCTCTCTCTCTCTCTCTCTCCCTCTCCGTCTCTCTCCCCCCTCGCTTTTTTTTCCTCCTATTTATGAAAACGTCACTTCAAGTCCCTCCCTGTTTGAATCTCATTAGTTTCTTGTGTGTTTCTCCCTGTCAATAATCCCGAATCCAGACTCTCTCTATTTCCATCCCTCTCTATCTGTCAATCAGCGCCGCCTTTGAACTGAAAACCACTCCGACCAACTTCAACTCACTCAATCCGAGCGCCTCGCCTCCTTCTCCGGCTTCCCTTTTCTGCCAACATTCCCTTCTTTTTGACTTTTCTACCAAGCAGCCAGAGCTTTGGAAAACGCCAATACAAGACCCGAAACTTCAACTCGGACTTTCTTACTCCATCATCGCGGGTTTAAAACTTTGTGTTTTGCCCCCTGCAGAAGAAAAAATAGCGCTTGGGCAAAATGCCGCAGCTCAACGGCGGTGGAGGGGACGACCTGGGTGCAAACGATGAAATGATTTCCTTCAAAGACGAAGGGGAGCAAGAAGAGAAAATTTCGGAGAACTCCTCGGCTGAAAGGGATTTAGCAGATGTCAAATCGTCTCTTGTAAACGAGTCGGAAACGAATCAAAACAGCTCGTCGGATTCAGAGGTAAGTTGGACGTAAACGACTCGGCTCCCGGCGCTGGAAGTTACTGGCCTACATTTCGTACATTGTTAAAGTTAACTATCACCCTCGTCTCTTGCTTTTTTAACGCAATCCCTGTGTTTTCATTGCATTTCAAGGCGGAAAGACGGCCTCCGCCTAGATCTGAAACTTTCAGAGACAAAACAAGAGAAAGTTTAGAGGAGGGTGAGTCTGTGCTATTTGTTTTTTTTTACTCCATGACATGTAATGTGCTTGGCGGGGAGCTTAGCGAACACCCCGCTTTGTTACTCAAATGTATTAACGAGGAATAAAACTTTTGCGGCCAGTTTATAAAAGTTTTCTCCTTTTCCCCCCCGCCATGTTAGCTGCGAAAAGGCAAGATGGAGGGCTGTTCAAGAGCCCACCGTACCCGGGCTATCCATTTATAATGATCCCCGATCTCACAAGCCCCTACCTTCCCAATGGATCACTTTCTCCAACAGCACGCACAGTAAGTTCCTTTATTTCCCTATGTATCTGCACAAACACACCGCAGACTCACACAGACACACACGCACCGGGGCTGAGGAGACACGGAGGAAGCCGGGGAAACACGGGGCTGTCACCCACAAGTGCAACCGAGAAAAATGCAGGAGCTAAGTTTTGCCAACTCCCCGTGAAGTGTACAGTACGGCGGCATGCGCGTCGAGGACAGCAGCTAGCATGCTAACAATGCTAACGAGTCATTGCTCTAAAAGGACTTTATGGGAATATGGCAGCTCTTGTGCTAACATGTATCAACTTTAAAACGATTTTAAATTATTATTATATTATTATTACTCTTATTATTATTATTATTATTATTATTATTATTATGTTATTACTTTTGTCTAATAATGTTATTGTGTTGTACATAGGCTGCTATATTTCAGGTTACAAGGGCACGTTTTTTGAGCAGCTGAATAATGCAAATGGCTGGTGTTTACACAGCCTCATCAAAAATGCCCTTTTTTCTAACCCAAGCTGCACTATTCAGACCTTTCCACTGGCTTTCTGACACACTGTAAACTCTTTAAAGCAGTGTAAAAAGGCACACATATAAAATCAATATGCTAATGAGACTAAATTATTAGCATGTGTCACATTGTGTTGTGAAATGTGCATGATGGGGATACCTGGTGCTTTTTTTGTGGATGGTGAAAACAACTTTAATTTTGTTTTCACATTTTTTAAAAAGTCATTTTTTAATATAATGATGCCGTGACAATGATTGTGCATATGCTCCACCATTTTCTGTACCAATGTCAAAGCTTAAAAAAAAAAACAACACCATGTGCCTTGATAATCATGTTTATAAATAAATTCATGTTATTTATTTAGATACAATCAGTCATGCTATAATTATGCACACTTACTCATTTGCTCTGCACCTCGCCGGTCCCACTGGGCAATGGCAATCCTTAAGCGGCATAATTTTCTCAACCATGGGGTGTTTTTTTGCCCCCCTATTTTAAACGGTTGCAATTACAAGTCTGCGCTTTAGGACCTGTCATCTCATTTTACAAGGTTAAGGCAAAGACCAAGCATTAGGGAATATGACCCCTCCGTGCCCCCCGCCACCTCAGTTCTGCCTAATGAAACTGATTTTTGTTACCTCAATTTTGGTACTTGTGCACACCTTAAAAAAAAAAAATCCACACCTGACACATAATGCTTTCTTTTGTGTTTGAGTTTAACATGATCACCCAAGGTTTTTACCAGACATAATTTCAACTGCGTACACAATTGTCTTTACATGTTTTTGTATGTGTGTGCTTTTAGAGATTTTTTGACATGACTGGCATATGCTCATAAGAGAACATTTTATCATTCTTTCCCTCTTAGTCAGTCAGCCTTGTTAACGCTACCGGCTGGTTTGTGGAATTAGTCACTCATTATTCCCATCAGCACTGGCATAAACACACGTGAGGTGAGCTCAAGACTTCCTTGTTTAAGTGGCTGAGGCTGCGGTTGTCTTTGTGGCTGTCACTGTACTATTTTCTGTGCCTCGCCGGCCAGCATTTATTTCATAGTTATTATGCAGTTACAGATAAAGCTTAGATAAAAGATGTTGTGATGAGAGTGTTGCTCTTTTTATTTATTTCCCATAAATTAAATAGGTTTTTGGTTTACCTAAATTCACATTTGCATGCTTTATTTATTGCATTTAGCTCTATTATTACAGTTAAAATCCAAGTGCATAAAATTCTTCTTTTGTAAATTGGAGGTTTATTATTAGTGAATCCTCAGATGTAACCTGAAGTGTGTCAGCTCGCGGTGGTCTTCCTACTGTACAGGCTCGGCCCCCACTGTCTGCAGCACCCAGTGTGTCCAGCCATTAGCTTTGAAGTCAGCAGTGGCTGTAATATAAATGTATTAGACTTAAAGCTGGCATAAATAATTCACCTGGACATTGATTAGCTGTCTTGCTCCCTAACATGCCGTGTAAGGCTCTGAATATGACTGTTCTTACTGCAAAGAGACCATCTCTCTTTTGTCATGGAAGCCTTTGATTCTCTCTGCTTTTCCCTTCCTGCGGCTGCTCCTCCTGTTTTATATTTTAAATCAAAAGGCCATTAAATCATTTTATTTATTCATTTTTTATTAATTGTATTTGTTTAAATTTGAGCTTGTGGATTTGTATTTTTTAAGCATTTCTGAAACACATAAAATTTATAGTTTGCTGGCTTTCACTCATATGGCCATTTTTACCTTGTTTTGAGATTTTATTTTATTCTTTGCATGGCCCAAGGGAGTAAAAAAATTCCTCCATGTGGTGGTTACCATAATTTGCCTGACCTCTGGGAGCCATAACCAGTAAGAATTTGTTTTTCCTACCACCTAAGTCCAAGGAGGCTCACAATTTAGTCTCATTTAGCAATTTGACATGACGCTGTGCCCGGGCTCCCTCACTCCCCCTCCCTACGCCTCATACAAAGGCCGCTGGATCTCTGGGTGCAGGTTGAATCAGGAGAAGTGGCCTACCCAGTTCACCCCGGTTTTCTGTCTTCCTCACATGTTCACTTCCTGCATGCGTATACCTTTTGTCTCTTGCCGATGTGAACATAGGGGCTTGTGGCAAAAGGCGGTGGGTTAACTCCGGTGCTGAGGGCTAACGGCACACCTCAACAGGTCTGGAGAGGCAGCAGGAGGAGGATCTGGGCGGCCAGCTCTCCTGCATCGGGAGCTTCAGGGCCGTAAATCCACGGGCTTTATTTACTGCCTCTCGGACTTATGAATGTTAAGATATTTGACGCCACCCCTGGCCCCATAATTCTCCAGGCCTCGAGACTTTTGGCGGAGGTTTTGAGTTTCGACGTATAATTACGAGTAGTTTAAAAAAGAACAAGTAAGTGGAAGAAGGAGGGGGTGGATGAAAATGCAACACCAAGCTTTCAGCGCTGTGTTTAGAGTGAAAAAAGATGCTCCCAGAACCCGTGGCGATTCCACTACAAGGAACTGCAAAGGCTTTGTGCCTGAAACAATAGCTTTTCTCCCCTTTTCTCTCTTTGTTTGTGGAGTTGTCGTGATGCGCCAGGATCACCTTTTGGAGAAAAATAAACCACCCTCGCACACACTTCTTTTTCTTCCTTTGTCATTATTATTATTTCAGGAAGAAATAATAGAGGATTTTCTGCTCAGATTATTGTAATAAACACACCTCCATTGTGCTCATGTGCACGACCTTATCTGCCTGGACTAACACCATCTTCTGACTGTGGCTACAGCATAAGCATAACAATGGTATATCATATGGATTATGCCTGTTCGGCTGCTGTAAGTGGATTTTTGGCTGTGACAAGAGGAAAGATAGTGTAATGCGGATTTAAGAGACAGGGCCCACACCTTATCAAATTGGCTTTACATGTTAATGGGGCCTAATTGGTGTCCGCGGGGGGTTCCATGGCACGACACGGCCGCATTTGGTGCGTCTAGCTGCAAAATGCACTCCGAATCTAGTCAGAAGGTTGCGCTCCTTTTGTCTTGCAAATCACTTTTGTTTACAAAGTATGGCGGAAGCGTCTCCCGCTCACTCCATTTCCCTCCCACTACTCTTTTTGTGCGGCATCTCTTCCTTTTTCTCTCTCATAGCCAAAGAGAGGGGAGAGAAAAGGTCCTTATTTTTCTTCGACTCAATAAACAGTCATAAAAAAGTACAATCTGCTTTGGATTTGAGGAGTTAAGTTCGAGCAAGGGGAAGGGAGGGGGGCAGCAAGGCAAAGTTTGGCACCATTAAACTAAAATTGGGGCCTGCTAGACATTAGCGGTGCACAGCACATTCTCCTAGCTTAATTAGTCCGAACTGTAATTGTTCATGGTCTGCCAATAGGAGTAATGCTCAGGAAAAGTGGAGTTGCACTAAATCGGCCCTGGGTTTTTAAAACAATAAATCACTCGCATATTTGTGCCGTGATTCAGATGGAGGCTCGACCTCTCCCATCTCGACATGTGGTAAATTGTAAAGTCAATGAATCGCAGATGTAGGGGTGGTGGAGGGGGGGGCAGGAGAAGATGAGGGGAGAGGGAGTACAGTAAGGTTTTGTTGGTGCCTGGCGAATGAATGAAAAAGATTTGTGCAGTAAATATTTACTGAAGAGATATATATTTTTTCTTCTCTCTGCAAGCAGGGCTTAATTGTCTAATGCTGATGATGTTGGCAGGCTGAGCTGTGCGAGAGCGTACAAGCCCGTCGATCTGTCACTCCGCTTGAAACACCACAGAAGCAAAGAGAAAAAAAGAGTTTGGGGGTGTGTTTCTAATCAGATTTTTAACTAGTGCAAAGGGAATAGTGTTTCCCTGGTGGCGGTGGGAGCTGCGCTGGGTGTAGCTGCTGCAGTCAGCTCTAGTTTGGAGCTACACCTTGTTTTAATTATCTCCTCCAGTGTTTTTAATTCAACAACAGCTAACGTGAAGGCTAATTTTGACAGTGCATTTCTCATCGACTTTATTTCCTGCATTCATTTCCCTGAGTCTGTCAGTGAGCCACCACTCTCTGCTTTTCTCTCTCCACGTGAAGAAAAGGGAAAAAAGGCATTAGTTTAGCAGCTGTGCACTGGTGCCCCCCGCCTCACCGCCGCCGCACCCCTCCAACCCTTAGTGTAACCCCCCCCCACCCCCCCACGCGCACACACACACACACACACACACAGACATCTCCCACCACCCTCCCTCCCCGCTCCTTCTTTTCTCCCATGCATTTCTATAGAGCTTCCACACAAAGATAGCACTGTACATCTGGAATGCAACTTTTATCATCTGTTAGATATAGGCCCGCTGTGCTGCTGGACCACGAGGATCCTCAAACATGGAATTGAAATTATTGCATGAAAATGTTTAGAGTAGAAAGCATATCTTTACTCCTTAAAAAAGTCACTTGTGTTTTTGTGAAATAGCAATAAATTTTACTTACATCAAGTGATTACATCTAGATTTAAGATCATTTGTGGATATTTTATTGGCTGCTAAAATGACTAATCATTTCAGATACCAAGATTGAGATTCGCCATCTTCATGCTAGGATTATAAATTATTTTCCAAAAATGTCATAGTTATAAAATCATTGTATTTTTGAAGCAGCACAATGTAAAATAGGAAACATTAATAAGCTAGCTGAGGTATCACTAGAAATCCTTGTGGCATGTACACTTCCCCTTTCTCCTTGTGTGAATGTGTATATTTCTGTAAGTTCATTCATAATGGGAGCTGAGAGCTGCAGTAGCCGAATGAGTTCACCAGTAGCTGTGTGGGAGGGAGGGGGATGCTCGGGGAGGCAGAGAGAGAGAAAAGCGGGAAATGTGTGTGGAGTGGTAGGGGTAGGGGGGGCCCAGCGGAGAGGGGGCCGGGGGTCGGACACACAAAAGCCGTCTGAATAGAGCGCATAATTGCTGTTAATGCCAGGGCAATGAGAGCAGCGACAGTTCCTGGTTAGATGTCCAAACAATAGTGCCCCAAGGCTTCACATTTATCTTCCTGTAAGAAAAAAAAAATGGAGAGAAAGTTTTTTGACATTTGTGTGTGGTTTTCACAGCCCCCCTCCTTGTTCGACCCATATACTCTCGTCACGTTCCTCGCCGTGCTTCCCACCCTGGTCGTCATCAGAAATATGTGCCCTTAAAACTCAGGGTGCGAGGGCCACAGTGACGCTGGAGGAAGGAATCCTGGTGGTGCCGGCCTTCTGTGTTTGGATTGTGGAGTGCGTTTGGAAAGGGTCAAAGTTCACCGGCGCAGACATGCTTTTTGTTAAGACCCCCCTCTAAACAACTGATAGGGAGTGCTTGAGTATTTTTTTTTATATATTAATTTATTTTTTGGTTCACGTATGCTGCCATCATAGCTCTTAATGATCATGTTGGGCGAGATAATGACTAGCCGTGCCAGTGTGCGGTAAACACCTGTGGTACGCCTGCCTTTTATGGATGTGATAAAATCCTCTGGAACGTGTCACTGAGGAAGAATCTCATTCATACTTTACTCCATGCAACATAAATGCAAATTTTAGATAACATGGCAATTCAACATCAGCCATGACAATATAGCTCAATTTTAGCATATATCCCACCATTTCCATTGTTATTATACATGAATTGTATTACCGTCAACATGGCCAGTATATTATGCAGATACTGTTTTTCGGCAGTCCTGTTTTCTTCTCCTATCTCCGGTCTTAATGTAGTCAAGGGAAACGCAGATAATCTTTGGAGAATGGCTCAAATGGGAACACTTTGTATGCGCTCAACACATAATGCCAGAGTTTATGGCGATAAAACTCCAGTCGGTGTATTTTTGATCTGCTAATTAAACTTTTAATTGTAGCCGGATAAGCCACGAGGAGCGAGTGTGTTGAGGAAGCCCAAGCGCTAATGAGGTGATGGTCTGCTTGTTTGTCTTAAAGGTGCTGGATTCGTAGCTGCCCTGCAAAAGGTGAAGGGAGGTTTTAAAGTGTGCAAGCAGAAATAAATTCATCTACTAATCTGCGGATTATCCTAGGATTTAGAAAAAAAAAATGTTGGCGAGATTACTTAAAAAATGCACAAGGCTAATAAAATGTAACCTCCTTTACCCTGGCGAGCTGCGTCAGATTTAAGTTCTTGTTTTTTTTTCTGGTGATGAACCAATTCCAATGCAAAAACAGATTAAGAGTAAATTCCCATGTTAGCTCTTTAACCAGCTGTTAGAAACCTATTTACACGCAATCATAATGCGCTTCTTGTTAAGAGACAGCTGTCAGCTTGTGTACAGCGCTAGATAACATTTCATGTGGACAGATTGACACATCCCCACATGGCCCAGCGCTGAGGATCCAATTGTCCACTATTGTGCAGGTAATGGTGAATAGAGTGTTAATAATGGCATGTTATAATTTTTATATTTTCCATTTAACTTGCAATAGGCTTTAGTTGCAGCTCTACAAACATGCATGTGCATTGTTAAGTTACCAACGGCATCACACCAGGTCCCCCCTCTCCAGCGAGAGGCCTTCGTGTCAGCCGTGTTCAGGGTCAATTCCAAAAGTGAACAAATTGACTCGCAGCTCTGAGTGAATTGTCAATTGGCTTTCCTCCCTGAGGGGTCACAGTGAATGGAGTGTCTTGTTTGGACAACTGTCCTGAGGTGAGATGAGTGGCCTTCACTATTGGCCAAAAGGGACAGAAGACGGACACAGAGACATAGTGAGATAGAGAGATAGTAGATCTGGTACAAAGGTTGGGATGGCATTGTGGTGGAAACAGCAACTCTTTAAGGAATTGATTAAAATAATGACTTATGGTTCACTGTTACTGGGAACATTGTATTCTCTTTATCTTCCTGAAGTTGACCTAAAGTATTATAAATAATCTAAATACTGTTATGCATATATTTGCTTGGCTTGAAATGTTTTGTTTTTGCAACAACAGCATTAAAATAGAGATATGGCCTCAAATTAATAATCCAGGCTCAGAGTGTCACAACTCAGTGTGCTCTTTGTCTTGATTCTAAGCCTGGATAAATGCAGAGTATTGCATCAGGAAGGGCATCCGGTGTAAAATCCTATGCCAAATAAATTCAAATCACTGTGGATTAAAAGCAAAAGCCTAAAGGAAAGAGTAAAATGGCTTCAAATCAATATTATGAAGTATGTGTAATAATCTAAATTAACTGCTCAGCCAAATTAAATTCCCATTCATGCACTTCTCAAGTGAGTGATTTTCTGTGGAACTGATTTGATTCAGGCTATTTTTTCCAAGACATAGGTTGTAACCTAAATGGAAATTTTGTCCAAGCAAAGGTGATTGAAACGTGTCCGATCATTGTGAAAGTTAAGATTAGGCTGTGATGGCAAAGCGTGGGTGTCGTCATGTGATTCACGTCACTCTGCCCTTTAGAACCAGGACATGTTTAATCTCCCCTTTATTGTGCTCTTTATCTTTATGGCCCACCACACTTTGCATATTTCAAATATCAATAAAGATAAAGGCACTGAGTTGTCATTTAGGGTAGTGGAAAGGAGTTGAGATTTTTGGAGGAGTGGATTCTTTCTAAAGACAAACTCAGACAGAAGTGATGGCATAAGTTCAGTTTTTTTCTGCTTTCTCACATTTAAAAAGTCAAGTCCCTGAGCCATTTTGTTTTCCAATTTAACAATCAGTTTGACTACCAACAATGTTTTTGATTTGTACAATATTTGGTGACATTGTGAATATAACCTTCAAATGATTATTATTTTTCTATACAGTACAAACATATTAATACACATACAATGGGGTTTGGCCTTGCATAATGCCCACCTATAGCATTATTATGTGAAGGCCCAAACAGTAAAAATCTTCCTTCCTTTGGCTTTTTCCTTCTGGGTTTGCCATAGCTAGCCTCTTACACTGCAGTGATTCATATAATAATTTTGGCATTTACACCGAATGCTCTTCTTGACACAACCCTTTTCATTTATCTGGGCTTGGGACTGGCCCCAAAAGTACACTGGTTTGCGACCCTTTGTGGCTTGATTAATTGAAATAATCAATAGAAGTGTATAATTTTGCACAGCTTACACAAATTGAACCTTAAGCAATTTCAATTTGAATTGTGAAAAATTGTATAACCCTGATGTGGTAGGTTAAAGCAAAGGCAGAGCGGTGGATGGTTCAGTTTTGCATGTGTATAAAAGGTCTTTGTGAGCTGCTGATGACCCTTGCTGCTCGGTCTGTATCTGTCTCTGCTCTTGTGGCCAGGCCTGCTGGAGGATGCAGCAGCTGGCCAGGGCCCAGGCACAGGAATGCTGTGTGTGCTGTTTAAACAGTGGCTTGTCTCAGTGCAGGCTTGGAGGAGCGGAGGGAAGGAAGTTGCTGCGTGTTTACATAGCTGAATTGTCCTTTGGGCCCCCCCAGCGTCTAATGCACTTCTGTTCAAACATTCACAAGTGTGGAGATGACCCCCGCTGATGCTGGAGTTCACAGCCATGCTTTCACCCCGACTCGCCTGGCTCTTTCTCTGTCAGAACAATAAAAACTCATCGCTCCTACTGTGGCTGTTTGTTGCTTTAACCTGCAGGCTGGGATGATAGATAAAAAGTGTTACAAAGCTCAATTTAGCACACTATGAGAAGTGTTACACAGACAGATGAGAAGATAGGAACCACCTCATTGGTCCGTCTGCCTGTCAGGGAGCCTGGCATCAGCATACGGACGTGTCAGGTTAATTGTTGTTTGAATTAGCTGTTATGATCCAATGACAAATCTCTCATGCTCCTGCCACCGGAGCGGAAAATGTATCCGGGGGATTGGCATGATCTTTGCGAGTGTGTAAACCTGGCTTCAACAAGATGGATAAATGCAATTATTGGACAGACCTGGAGAGGAGAAAATCCATTTAAAGCCCGTAAAGCTAAGCAGGGGCCGTGGTTAATTCATTTGGCCAATTTGCGGGTGATGTACGAGTGTCAGGGCACATTAGTCAGCTGGCAGAGATGAGTGTGTCTGGGGCTGGTGTTTTGTCTTTTTGGGTTGCCCGTGAAGATGCACTTTGCTTGTAGTGCAGTTTGTACAGACCTCGCCTCCCTCCTGTCCTCTCTCCTGTACCGTTCCAGTGAACAAAACAAATGGAGCCTAGACATGGAAATGACAAAAAGATGCAGTGAGCTCAGGGGAGCGGGATGGCTTTGCAAATGAGGTATGGAAACATGGCTGTGGTCCGCTGGGCGCCGGAGTGAGGAGCTTTGTGCTGCACTGTCCCAAGCTCAGTCAGGTTTGTCATCATCACACTTCCCTTAAGTTAAATAAAGACTTTTTTGCAAAGTTTGTAGCAGTTATGGCCATAATAAAACCAGCCATAGTAATTTAATCCCCTCATCCCAAGAAAAGGCCTGTAGCAAAATATTAATAGACAGTATTAAAATGATGGAACTGAGGAAGGAATAACAAGGAAAGTGATGTGAAGTTTATTAGAGAATCAGACTTACTTATGAGCATTTGTTTTGTTTTAAATAGATGTATTCATGTTTTAACCCAGACTGACTGTGTTACTCTGGCTGAACTTAAGGAACTTTGAGTTAAGTTAAAATTACATTGTGGATGGTGATGTTTACTTTGAGCACACAGGGCGCTCAGGACACTGACAGTCTTCCTGGAGAAGTCTTAGCATTTGACACAAGCTGTGTTTGTCTCAGCAACTCGCAATTTCACCGCAGTTTTTTCCCTCTGTTGTCATAAAAGCGCGGCTGTTGCTCAATGCCGTAAGTGTCTGTGTGTCTTGTTTTTGTGTTTATCAACTCTTTGCTTTGACATTAGATGGCTTGCCTCTGCTTAGTCTGTTACACAGCCTTTGTCTCGCTGGAGCAAAACCACTCAACGGTTACACAAGCGCAGCGGTATGCAAAAACAGTGGTTAGAGCGTGGCCGGGTGGGTGAGAGGCGGCGAGGGAAGCTTTGGTTTGCAGCTCCAAGCCACAGCCTGAATCAGGGCAGGGTTTGCTATCAGACAGTCAGACCTCTCTCACTATGATGCAGGCACTTTTTAAGTGGCAGGGATCATACTTAAGAGCCTCTTGGTTTACTAGATGTGGACCGGTGGTGTGCATGTGTGTTTGTGCACTAAGTGTGTGTTAGCATTTGTCACCTGAGTGGCAGGCAGCAGGCCTCAGGAAACCAAAGTTGGTGTGAATGCCGAGGCTAGTCAGTGACAGGTGCCGGCACTGCGGCTCATGCCTGTTGTACAGCAGCTGGGGGAAGACTGCGAGGCCCATGGTCAAGTGTGGGCCTTTGGGAGACTGCTTCAGCCTAAATTCCCTGCCGGTTGGTGAGCGGAAAGATAGGACTCGCCGCAGAACTGTGGCTTAGGGCTGTGACAAAACATGTATGTGCATAAAGGAGAAATCAAAGTGGTGTGTTGAAAGAAATGTTAATGCACTCTGATATACTGTCTGAAAATGGTCTTCATTTGATTACAATGAAATGTGGCCATAAATCACAATTGATGACTGCATATATTGAAAATGCAAGTTTTAGTGCAATATGCAGTAAATAAAGGGTTCCACATGTTACTTCAAATTATTCATTGGGCTAATAACACAAGTGTGGTCTGTGCGGTGGGGGATTGAAAGAGCTGGAAATGCATTACACAGACATTGTGCTGTGTGTGGTCAGCCAATGTTTCAAAATGAGCAACACAAACTTCAATTACATCAGAGTGACATCTGCCCTATAGCAGAAGAGAAACCCAGTGCAAACTTTATAATTTTATATGGAATACATGTTTGGGGTATTTGAGATTGTATTATAGTTATAATACTGGGTTTGAATCCTTATCTGGTAAGCTTATGTAAAGTTCCTCTTATATACCTTTATGGTCATGTCAGCTTGACTCCCTGTAGTGCTGAAGGACATTGTACACAGTGCAGCCGTACTCCCATGTAGCACCAACGCAACTGCAGTTGGACAGGAAGCCTCCCTGTTTTCTCAGGATACAATGCTGTGGACGCGCCTGGGAGCCATTTCTGTAAGCCCTTCAAGCTTCCCCTTCGTTTTCTCCCATTGCCTTTGGGATGACTTTGAGTCATTCCAATTTGAAAATCTCCAGCTCTGTAAATATGCAGATGCAGTCATCATCTCCTGATCTCCCTGTTCAGTTCTTCTTCCCAGATGCAGCTTTCAGTCTCATGGGAGAACAACTGCAGGCTGCTGTCTATAGGCCAGTGGAATTCCTCACTCTGACAGAAAGAGAAAAAAAATGTGTGGAAGTTTTCTATATGCTCCCAGAGATCATTTTACATGAGTGGACGTGCCCCTCCACACAACTGTTCCCAGTTAGTGGAGATCTGCCAGTCTTATTACGGTCACCAGCGGGACAAATGTTGCTCACTACAACTGTCATGTACTTTAGGGCCATGGTTGTTGTTTAGATGTCCCACATGCTGAATCATGTTATGTATGTAGCCTTAGATCCGGGATCATATACGTTTTATGATGAGCCATATCACTGAAGTGTAAGATGACACTTAAGTAGTCACAGGGGAATGGAAGAGAGTGTACTCTAGCAGCCAATCACCTGACAAATTACAGTTCAAGCCAAAGCATCATATTTTGGGAGGAACCATGTTTTGGTTCATGAACTATCCCACAAAACGCAATTTTCCCTGACATTAATAAGGACAGACAGCAGTTAATTTTGTGTCATTTCGTTTCGGTATCATGTTAAACCTTGGAACAGTGTAACTTGCCAGCGTTGAGTTAAGTTGCGAAAGTCATCACTAAGCTTAAAGAGAATAGACTTTTTGGACAACCAGCTTGACTGTCAGAACTCTCTGGCCAGAGATTGAGATGCTGTGGTCTAAGACGCCGGGAAAGCCGACCTCTAATTGTTCACAGAAGCCATTGGCAGGAAGTGCTGGGGAACGTTGAGTGAGGCATCAGCGAGGGCGGATGCTGAGATGAGAACTTACACTTGCCATTCAAGGAAAAGAAGCCGGGCCTGCTAGGATGCTACTCACTGACAAACTAGTCCCTTTTACTGAGGCAAACAACCCAGGAAAACTCTTTCTTTGGGAGACAGACACTTTCTTCAGGTTTTAAATTGGCCGTGTCATGCGGTTTCCTCGACTGGGCTGCCGGGAGCTGACTGTTTCCACATAGCCCCAATGTTCTGTACCAGTTTTGGTTTGGAGAAAAATAAGGGTTTGTTTTTACTGGCACTGATCACTGCAGCATCAAACCTTCAATTCTTCTGCCGTCCAAATGTTAGCAGTCATGCGCTTGTGTTCTTCACGCCTTTTTGATCGGAACAGTTGCAAGAGAAAAGTCTCAATGTCCATAACCTTTTGAAACTTGGTCCATGCCCTCACCCCATTTTGAGTACAAATCCAGTATTTGTGTTGTTTCTGAGCGACACAATTTAGCAAATAACATCAGTAATGATTCAATTGGACATAAAGTAATTGAGGGGCGGCCTGCTTAC
This sequence comes from Bostrychus sinensis, assembly GCA_020698575.1. Taxonomy (NCBI): domain Eukaryota; kingdom Metazoa; phylum Chordata; class Actinopteri; order Gobiiformes; family Eleotridae; genus Bostrychus; species Bostrychus sinensis. The sequence goes on along the minus strand of CM036260.1, from coordinate 16,568,298 downwards.
CATCTGTCCAGTGAGATTACCACTTTCTGTGTAATTAAACGTGTGACCTTGTGGCCATGGAGGGAGGTGCCAGTGGGTAGCCATCGCCAAAGAGCCAGGCTGTCTTATTTGAAGTTGTGGTAGGCTGGTGGGGTGATGGGAGGGCGGTGGTTGTGCGGTGTTAACAGTTTAGTCCAGCTGCTAAAGATAGCATAGTGAGCCAAGCTTAAGTGACAGTCTCTTTTACATGGATGCCTCCTGTGTTTGTGTGCGTATATTGACACATGAATAAAAATGTGTCAAAGCTGAATTTGTGAAGCCTTAGTCAATTTGGTGATGCGGTAGAGGTCGGAGTGAGCCCTGTGTGCAGGCAGTGTAACCAGGAGAAGCCCGGGACAAAGGGTGTGTGTATATTTGAGCTTTGGGTCACAACAGGCTGAAAAGAGGCTGCTGTTTTAGCTCCGGTTTTATGTGTGGTTTTGTTTGGACGCTCGAGGTTTGCTTTTCACTTGGATAGTGTCCAGAGACTACAAGGCCTGCTTCTCCTCAGCAGGTCCAACGTGAAGGGCTCTGCAAAGCCTGTGATTGGATTTCAGTGCTGATCTGGTTGTTTTGGTTGTAAACAGGACATTAAAGACAAGGGAGATGGGGAGCTAATGAGTCTCTGTATGCAGAAGGGGGGTTTAACTTGGGCATCCACCACTGCGGTGTCACACAGGAACTAAAACCCAAGCACTACCTTGATTGCCCTTCATATTTACACAGAAAAAAAGCACAGAATTCACAACTGAAAAAGACATCATTTACTCAGTGTGGGCTCTCTTGCAATACTTCCGCACCCTGCGCTCAGAAAAATCCCTCTTGTTTCCCTAAACAAAAATAACCATTTTAATTACTATGCTGGAGACAGGGTGCAGCCACAACGCCGCTGGCAGGACAGGGCTGAGGTGGCACTGGCCACTGGGGATGGGGACGAGGCCTGGATCGGCCCGCAGGGAAATTATAGGGTGGTGTATGGACCAAGCAGAGGAGGAGGAGGGGGGCACCAGACTCTGCTGTCAACTTTTGGCGCGCTACAGCGTGTTAGGCAGAGGTGGAAAATCACTATTTTTAGTAATTTACTTAAATGCATTTCAGAAGAAAATGTACTTTCTATAACAAACGTTTTATATTTTAGAGCAAAAGTTTACTTTTAAAATCTTTAAATGAGTAAAAAATTTTTGTTTTTTTTGTAACATGATATCAAAGAAGTTGTATCAGTGTAGTGATACAAGTAGTAATAGTGGTAGTAATAGGAGTATTAGCAGTATTCATGCACCGTGGTATAGCTGCAGCCCATAAACACAGCAACTATAGCTGCCTCGGGGTTGTGGGTTAGAGTTTCACACAACTTTACACAGTTACACTCAAAGTTGCCATTAAATTGGCCTTTCCACAGTATAAAAGCACAAAAGTATAAAACTGGACTTTGATTGACAATTTTGCTCACTTTAACTTGTTACAAAGCCTTTGAATCTTCTGTTTGGTTATTCTTTGTTAGCTAGCAGCAAACAAGTATAAATTACATCTTGTCAAAATAGTTTGTTTATATTGCCAGTGGCCTTTGTCGTCATTTTCTTATCTCCCTCTTCCTCCATAACATTCTGCTCTTTTTGTAATATCATGCAAATGTATTGAGTCAACCCGTCTATCTGTTTAGCATGCAGATATTATTTTCCCATTCCAAGTGGTCTCCTCTATTTCCACACGTTCTTGCTGTTTTCTCTCTAACCCCTTTCAACCATCCCTCCTCTCGCCGCTCGTTCACTGTGTGCTCTGATTACCTCTCCAAACTGGCAATAAGTTGATTGCTTTACAGAGATGATGTAAGCCCCTGCCCTAGGGTACATCAGGTTGGATTTCTCCCGCTTTATCTTGTAAAGCCTAAATTAACAGCTGGTTTGGTTGGAGTTCTCCTGGATCTGACTAAAGGATTAGGCCTGGTTCTCATGCGAGTCAATCCGGTTTGATTTATCGCAGGTCTATCAAAAAAGATCAATGGGAGTCCTTTTGAAAGTAAATCCTTAATCGCTCTTTGCACTTACGTGTCATCATTGTGAGTTTTTTTTCCCTCTCTTCTTGTGCTCGCTCGCTTCTCAATTTCTCACTCCCTGATTCTTATTCTCTACCTAACACCCCTGACTTGCGTGTTTTTTGCACCACCTCTGATCTGCCGTGGAGATGTGCCCATGTTGATGGCATTGTGGTGAATGGCAGCATACCTTTTTCTCAGTTCTCATTAGTTTTCATTGGGGTAAGGCAGCCCCCGAGCCTGGCTTTAACCTCCTCTGGTTGTGATCACAGCCCAAATCAGATGGATTCTGCCCTTGTTTTGCCTTCACCCAAACTTCACCTAAATCATACTCCTCCATCTTTTCTCAACATTAGGCTTGTCACTCACTTCTGGCTCCAGGTAACAAGCAGGAATTTATGTTTCCCATTCATTGCCCTGGATTGCCCTGGACCTTCCTGGCAGTGTTAGTAGACACAAGCATGTCCACTGAAAGTGAATTGGGCTCTTTGTTAGGAGAATGTGCACACTTGTAGGATTGGACAGTAAGTCAAAAAAATACAATCTCAACACTTGATTTCCTTTTGCTATCTGATCTAAAAAGGCTTTTTTTTTTTAGCTAAAAATGTTAACTGGAGTTCACAGTGGCAGAGTTGTTAGCACAAGGATATTGTGGGTTCAATCCCTGGGCCGGTCTACTCTGTCTCTCTGAGTGTCTGTGTGTCCACCCCATGACACTCTCCAGGTACAATACATTTCTGTACTGTATAGGTGAATCTAAAATGCCCATTATACATGTGCGAATACATTGTTGTCTGTCTGTATGTTTATGTATCAGCCCTGCGACTTACTGGCCACTATCCAGGGTGTGCCCCACCTAAGGCTCATAGTTGTTGGCATTTGCTTCAATCCTCTGCTACCCCGCCTTATAATTGTTATAAGCTATAAACTATGACGTATACCATACCCCTTATCCTATGTATCCTATCAGTTTTAGACAGGGCAAGGGTTATAGTTACCACTTCACCATTGTCCTCGATCTCAATGGTGACACATTTTAGGCATGTGCTCAGCCTATTCCAATATAATCTATACTTTTAGCCATCACACATGTTGCAACGCCGACGCTTCTATTCTTGCACATACTTCCCTGTCAACAAAATGATATAACACTCAAACAACACCCGGGTGCATATTTTCTTGCAGACATTGGTAAAGTGACCTGGCAGCTGTTAAGGAGTGTGGGGGTTGGCTGTTTGGGGTGGGGGGGGGGTTAAGATCTTGCCCAGGTTTGCCCAGACTTTTTTCTACTCTTGCTTTCATTTTTTTCTTTTTTTTTTGTTTTGTCTCACTTTCTCTTATTCCTCTTACAACAGTCATTAATATGGTATCTCAAGCCTTTCCCTGTTTTTCCACAACCACTCAACATAAGGAATGCCAGTGACACTGTAATTTGAACATGGGTAACTGGATGGATCGACTAACTGTGCTGGCTTTTTGTGTGAACTTTTCTTCATGGATTAGTTCTGCACAGTACATCTCAAATGTATTGTCATCTCTATATCAGCAAACACAATGTCCGGATTACAAGAAACTAATCATCTTGATTCTTCTGACAGAAATTTACACTGTCAAATGAAGTGTCTAGAGCCTTGAATCAAAACATTTTCTTATCAAATAAAAAGTTGATTATTGTTTAGTCTTAAATCAGTCCTAAAATTAGACTCGGATTATTCTTTAGTAAGTTTTAATTTTGGCCCAGTTTTGACCAGTGAGTCCAGAGTTTTGTATGTCTATGCCTGTGGTTAGTAAAGTCTTAGATAATTTGGTTCTTTTTATGACATAAAATACTTTATATTTATTAAAAACATCTTTTGGGGAGCTGTTACTTTTACTTTACAGAAAGCTCTTGGATTAGTGGCTGTTGCTTCAAGTCTCTGTTGGCCCCACCCTCTTCTGTCTGTCAGGTCCCAGTGTGTGATGATGATATAATAATATTCTGGTTAATTAGTATGGCTATTAGCAACATGATGCTAACAGACTGATAAATGTTTTTGAGGATGAAGTAAAATTATAACATGGCAAAAAGTCCATAAAAAGTCAGTTTAGCATAACAGGTCCCCTTTAACCTTATTAAGAGTCCCCAAATATCACCAGTGCTATTGTTATTGTGATGATCATCATGATACTGTATGGTTTTCTAATATCATGCAGCCCTATTGTATACTTTTTTGCAGCTCAGGGAGGTCAGACACGCTAAGGGCTGAGCGATGTCAAATGCAGGTGTGTCCTCTTGGCATACTCTGCCAACATCATTGGGCAGGCTGGCAGAGCTGGGCTAAAAGGAGAGGTGGGAGGGGCTGTGGAAGTGTGTGTGTGTGAGTGGAGAGGGGGGTTGAGATCGACGGGATACGTGGGAAGGAAGGGCTTGCTGTCAGCCAGCTGGACCTCTTAATCCTACAGCCTTGGGGAAAGGGTGTGTGTGAGTGTGTGTGTGTTTGTCTCGTAGATATTTGTCAATTTTAGCACACCTCTGCTCCACACTTTGGCCCAGCTGAGCCCACAGCGTGTCTGAATGCGTTGACGACTGTTTGTTTTTGGCGCCGGCACCGAGAGAGACAACTAGGATTTCATGTGCCATGTGTTTACCGTAGTACTCGCTTTAACACCGCACTGTATATTTATGTTGAGACGACACAGACTCACGAGCCCTTGATGTTGGAGAGACGCTGGGTTGGTGTGAGGTGGAGGAGGGGCTGGAGGTGGGGATGGAGGAGAAACTTGTGAGGGCAACAAACACTGCCATCCCACTGCCTTCATGGCAAGCCAAACCAGGCTCTTACATACTTTTCTACAACTATCAAGGAGGTCATAAACTCAAAATACAATGTAAAATGATCACATTCAATGCACACAAAGTGGGTTGGTAGTATCTTTTACTACATCTGAGACCATTTAATCATTGGCTTACGATTATGATCAGTGTTATGGTTAGGGTCAGTAAATGTCTCTGCAGATTATGCTAATGGTAATTCAATGTAACATCATTGCCCACTGGCATCTGTATACATTTAAAAGCTTGCTTGTCGATTTTAAGTGTGGACGGACAAAAGCAACCTTCTTGACCATGGCATTGTATTCTTGCTAACTCTGCAGTATGGGTTTTACGTGATAAGAAAACAATGCAGTTTGAATAGCATTTAGATATATTTATATTTCATTTTATAATGCAGCATTCTGAAATTGGTTGGCCATTTTTGTAGTTTTATTTACATGGACGGGGATATACGTAAATGATTTAGCTCCAGTGACTGATTTCGTCATCCCCTTGACGTTCACTACACACAAAGCTATTTAGCCACATTCCATTCGTGCTTCCTCTCTTTCTGCTCCCCATCCATCCCTCTCTCTCCCTCTCTCTCTCGGTTTGCCCCACTCTCTCTCTTTTGGCGTAGACTTTTGCATATATCACAGGCTGGCAGGCTAAGAGCTTGGGACTTCCCCACGCCACACTCCAAGCCTTTGATCCTTTGCTTTGGAGGTAACATCAAAAGGAGAGGCATAGAAAGGCAGCTACTACTGTGAAGTTCAATGTTCAACTTGATGGCTTGGCTGAGGGCTTTTTTTCCTCCTCCCCCCAACCCACCGCTCGCTCACCTCTCCCCTCCCTCCCTTCCTCCTCGCTGCTCCCTCGTTCCCTTCCCTGCATCCCTCAGCTGACAAAAACACACAGTTTTTATCCAAGCTGTGTGTGCCTCTGACCTGGACGCTATAGACCCTACCTGGTATACAACAACACCTCCTCCCTTTAAATCCTCGACATACTGATGGTGCAAACAACTATATTTCCTTTCTGTAAAAGTTGTAGAGCCTTTCCCTTCTTCACATTCTCCCACGGATGCAGCATCTTGTATTGCAGCCGGTTGCATCAATGCTGGGCCGACCTGGTGTGATGGCGAATGGCGAGGTGAGCAAGGAGGAGCGAAAGGGCAAGCTCACCATGTAGCTTCCTGCATGCCCTCTTTGCATGAATCCATCTTTAGTTTTTCCTTTTTAAAATGGCAAAAAAAAGACTGTCGATCAAAGCTGGAGAAATACCTGCTTTTTGCAATGTTTTCAGCTGTTTTTGCTTCTGTGTTGTTGACACAGGGCAAGTGAAGCTTACAATCTTGGAGACATTTTTTTTTTTATAATGAACGCCTACACCAAGTTTCTTATGCAAATGTAATTCTTAAATTAAGGAAGTATCAGATAAAACCATGCATCCTGGGTCAAAGCCAGTCCCTTCTGTGTTGTTGTCGACTGCATTTAAATGACACAGGCTTGATAAGGGGATCCAGAAAGCTGAGGTGCTCCACTAAATGCTTTTTCGCCTTTTATGAGCTTCCCTGTCTGACTGAGCCAATTAGCAAAGGCGTACGGCCTGCTTTTCTTCTCCTCTTTTTTCTCTTTTTACCCCGCTCCAACTCTCTTTCTAGATAGATGCTGTCTCTATCACGCTCCTTCATGCACTGCCGTACACACAGTGAGCACACGTTTGGTGTATCATTAGTTTAGTGTGCGGGGAGGCGTGCGAGCCGGTCTCTCTCCTGCCTTATCTCCATGTCAATCACAGCGTGTGTGTGAACATCAGTTGTAATGATCTCCATCCAGCCTGTCGGTGCGTGTTAGCGCCTGGCTTCCCTCGCCCCCGGAGCAAGCAGTTCCCCAGCTAATAGATGCAAAATTAAGCTGATCAATAGATGGCCTCAGCTCATTATTGACATGTTATCACGGCGTGGGATTTTTGTCCAGGGGTTTTATACACACTACCAAGAGATGTGAGGCAGGATGAGCTAGAGTATGAGCATGAGACAAAAAAGTGCTCTTTTTCAAATGGCTCAGGACACTTTATCTAAATACTAAAATGATATTACACTATATATTCTTACTTGAAACTGTCTGTATAATATTTAAGATCCCAGTTTCTATGGTACATATGTGGATAGGAGTAATCACCCGCTCAGTTGTAGGAAATGAGATGGAGACTTTGTAAAACGGCATATTAAAGATTCATCAATAATTGGCATGTGTGCTGCTGTTTGTGTTGCGGGGGAGAAGGGTGGGGGCTCTCTTATGGACGGATCACCACGTGATTGAGCTAAGTGGTAATTAACCGTGAGAGAGGTGTGTGCACACTGCTGCTCGTGTGTGTGTTTATGGATGTGTTCATGAAGAAGCCGGCTAAGGTGAGCAGGGGTTCATGACTGACTGAGTTGATTTGGAGGTGAGGGCCGGGGTCTGCAGGCAGGTTACAGGGACAGGAGACTGAGGAGGGGGGTACATTAGCCACCCACTCTGGCCCGGGCCACACGGGCTTCCTCCCCTGACCCTCCACAGGTCTTATTGTCACGGAAGCATCTCCCCATTTTAATGAGTTCCTGTAACCAAGCCCTTATTACTTATTTATTCATTAAGCCACCGTGGCAAAGCGGCAGTACCCCACTGTGTGAGTGTGCGTGTAATTGCTTGTGTGGGAATTTTCACCCCTCCTTCACACACATTATCATAGCAAATAACATGTTTTGTAACAAGCATAAAAATTTAGGTTAAAGCTAATTAAACCCAAAATAGATAACTTAAAGCAGGTAAATTAGCCTCCTCGGTCTGGTTATAAATTCATAACCTGAAACCATATTTGAGATTTGAGTCAAAAGCCTTAAATTCCTGGGCTTTAGCGTTGCTCTGGGAGTAGGCCTCATGAATATGGAGGCTGAACTGCTTCAAGGTGTTATGTGGAAGTCAAAAAGAGACACAGAGCAAGCTCAATGTTTGTTGGTTCCTATGATGCTTTTGTGAAGATTAATTGCTTGTTGGTGTTTTTGTGGTGCGTTTGACATAATGCTTTCTGATTGATGACTATGTGTAGGTGGAACTGTGTGATAGTTTGTAGTGTTCCCACTGAAATATCGGAAGTCTTTGTAAAGCCAAAGAGTGTACACATTCTCTCCCTCTGAGGCATGTTTCATAGTTTCCTTATATCCAGTCTACCATTTAACTAATTCATAGTGAACTCTCACAGAACAAAACCAGACACCCAACATCAAGGGCAGCAATCAGCTCTCCTCGAGCACAATACCAAATACAGCTTTCTGGAGCAGAGACGTGGGCGCTGCTCAGCGCTCTCTTTTCTCTCCTCTCAGCAGAGCTCAGCTGCTGCTCTTCACCTTTTTAACTTTTCTCTCCACGCCCCTAACCCTGCTTCCTGCAAATGAAGGTGAGCATACAGTGAGCAGGAGCACGAGTTGGCCAATCTCTCCCAGCCCTTGGTCTGCCCTGGTCTTGTGTAAGGAGCTCAGGCACTCCTGACCTCCTGACGCGCCCATTCACCTGCAGGGGCCTTCAAGTAGGTTGTTGTAGTCCACAACCTGATCTTTACCCAGGAAGTCCACCAGCTAACTTCTGCTGGGCTGGGATTCTTCTACTCACATCCAGTACTACTGCTACTAGTATAATTGTACTAGCAGATTCATTTTATTCAAACTTCACTGAACCTTCTTTTACTCACACACATTGAACCAGTGGACTCAGTTTATTTCTCATTCAGTCACCAAACGCAGGACTACTTTCCAGTGCTAACAAGTTTAGAAACAAATTGTCTGACGATGCACATTTTATTTCCAATAGCCAGAAGCCAGAAGTGTTGTAATATGGCTCCCTCTCCTTCTGTTTTACCCACTGAATATGGAGGCCCATGAAAGCTCATCATAGTCCAGGTTATATTTGTGTCAAAGTCAAAGAAAAGCCAGCAAAAGGAAGTGTCACTGAGATGGAAGAGCTGCAAACACAAGTGTGTGAAGTGGCAGAAACACCTGAAAGCAGAGGCATTCTGCCTCAGAGCCTGATGCTAAAGGTGCCAGAGCGCCTGTTCATTAGCGCGCCTGATGGAAGACTAGCCAGCTCCTGCTGGCCTTCACCCTCCCCGCCACTATTTATAGAGCAGCCAAGATATACTCCTAATGACACAGGGAAAGGGACAGTGAGAGGGGGAGGGGTGCAAAAGTCAGAAACTGAGCTGGCTTCTTGAGAAGTTTTAGACACTGCACACTTGTCACCCCCCTATTTATTTGGAGAATAATGTCCATATGTCCAACTTTATTTGTGTGATCTTCATATTTTTTTTAATTGAGGGGGAACTATTACGGTGGTGCATATTATGTTGACTACATGTTGTTGTGCAATCTTTCAAAACTTTCCGGTCAGTCAGCTGATGTTTGAACAGCACCTTTGTCCACACCTGCAAAGTAAACAGTGTCAGAGCAAGTCTATACTTATCTCTTGAACCTGTATTTAAGGGAGCGAAACTCTCTTCCAGGACAGATCTCACAAAACTTCAAAACTTCAAAAAGGTCCCATTTTTGCTAAAGACCATTACACTTTGTAAAGTATTGTTTGAGAAGTGTTTCCCTGTATTTCTTGTAAGGATGTTGAGTCTTTGTGATGGAGGAAGGAGATCATTCTCCTTGTAGAAAGACTATCAGTTTGAGTTTCACTGTAAGAAATGGAGGGAGCTGTAGTTCTACCCGTTAAAGGCAGTAGGAGGTGAGAAGGCGAGCTTTTGGACCAGGTCGACGGCCCTGTTGCCGTTGGGGCCAGTGCAACCCCCCAACGGTTCTGGCTTAGGAGTAGATATGAGCCCAGTGGACCCTTCCTGCCCCAGGGCACACAAACCCCAGGCCTTTCCACATCCCACTTTTATTTTCCTGGTTGCAAAATGCCTCTGGCTATCAGAGCAGGTGGGGTGTTTTTTTCTTTAATATTTACTCATAAAATGTGCAATAGGAGAACTAAAGCAGTCATGATGGCCCCTTATGTGACGGCTAGCTTTGCCCTAGTTTATCAAGGCCTTCTTAAACAGATTTTTTGTTGAATTTGAAAATAATTCCAAACACAAATAAAGCATTTTCTGATATCAAAAGACCTATACATTATGATAACATACCTTATGTTTGCATCAGCACATTATCTTTTGCTATAACAAGGGCTCCCAGTAAATTCAAAAAACAGATCAAGACAATATGCTCAGCTTTCGTTTTTTAAAGGGATAAAGTTGTAGTCACAGTGGATAGACTAATCTTTTAAGCTTGGTGCAGTTTACTTGCAGAGCTTTGAATTGGTTCCTCTTACTAGCCTTGATCATTTGAGACTTAAATAAAGCTCTTTATAGTAACAGTCTGATTGGTGTAATCTGCAAGCTGTCAATCCAATCTCGGAGCGCTGTCCCGGAGGAGCTGCTGAGCCTGTCAGCCAAAGAGCATGTTCAAAAGTGGGTGAACTGTTGTTCAGGTGTGCAAGTAAGCATGTTTATAAGTGTGTCAGAGGTATCTGTGATGATACATGTGTGTGTTATTGCCACACATACCACCATAGCATTTGTATAATATGACGAAGCCACAGATGGGCCAAAGATGTGCTGGATTCTCTAGAGCTACACCCTGTATCCATATGCTGACTCTAAACCCAAGCTGTTATCTGTCCGTCTATCTGTCTCTGTCTTTGTTGCATTGCTGACATGTCTGCAATGCTTCATGGGTCATCATCTGCCTCATCATCATCTGTCCCATGGTCCCTTGCTGGAAAGTGGACCAGTGTATTGGAGCCACTTTGGCACATAAGAGCCTCTGCTTTTTTGATTGGTTCAAAGCCCTCTGCTCTAAAGTCAAAACAAAATGGACAAGCCGTGAGCTGGCATGTGCTCCAGCCGCCATGTCTCATGTGATGAACACATCAGATGGAGGTTGGTAGCTGACCAGAAACAAGCAGAACATTCCAGCACTTTCTTTTCCTGTCTGTCATTCACACTAAAAATGTATGAGGGCAACTTTACCTCCTACTCCTGTCAATAGCACATATTGACGTTTGGTTAATGTTTGGAAAAAATGGTTTATTTCTGGAGGATTCAAGTCTAGCACCGGTACCAGGAAGGAGTGTTTTGAGCCAAATTGCTTCAGTGCCAGCTTGTTAAATCAGTAACAACAGCAGTGGAGACTGATGCGGGGACTTGTGAGGAGGATGTGTGAGTACTCTGGATGCCCTTCCATTTGTCTGCAGCCTGCTTCCACTTTCACAAGCTGTGACACAAGGACCAGGGCCAAGCTTGTTGTCATTGGGATGACAGTCAGTGAGGATCTGGGTTAACACACTCGAGCTCATAACATGCCAAACCTGAAAACAGCAGCAGTCACTCACATATGGCTGAGTGCCCCTGCATGGCAAGGCACTGCCTGAACTTTTAAAAGCTAGAGAAAATAGAAGAGAAATAGAAAAATAGACAAAAACAACTGATGATGGAGAAGGTTGCTTTAGTTGTTATCCTTATAATCTGACTATGATGTGAGTTTTTCTGACAGAACAATAAAACACTCAGTATGTAAATACTGGTTACTTACGTCATAATAAACTACCCCTACCACCACTGCCCCTCCGAGAGTCGAGAGAAACCAGGACAGCAGGAGTAAGTTCATCCCTCTGCAAGGATTAGGAGAACTGCCTTGTCTTTCACTTCATCAGAGACAATTGAGTCATTCATCTTCCATTGTGGGACTGGTCTGGCAAGGGTTGAGTTGGGGCGGCAGTGCGTGGGGGGCAGAACAGGGGAAGGTGGGGTGTGGTGCTGAAAGAGGAGAAAGGGGAGCAGGAAGCCGTCTGCTGCACAGGCTGGAAGCATAAGCACACACACCGCTGGGTGGCTCGTCCAGGGTTAGGATGTGTCAAAGGGGCATGTTTAGTGTTTGTGTGTGTGGGAGGGGGCAGAGAGAGGGACTGCGCAGCGGAGAGAGTTATCCTGGAACTCCGTAGCAATTTGTCACATTGGAATGGCTCTTGAGTTACCCGGGGGGCCCCTTCATAGCAGCAGAGTTTTCAGGTCGTGGAGTGGGAGGAAGGGAGGGGCTACAGAGCAGCACAGAGAGGTCAGAGGCCGTGGCCTACTCAAGCCCAAGTGGCGCGTCCGTTAGTTGGGTGAGCAGGCAGGCAGTCCGGCCGGCGGGTGGGTGCTTGGGCTGGGTGGGGGTTGGTGAGTTGGAGAGGAAGGAGGCCAAGAAAGGGGCTGGTCGATAAGCAGGGTGCTTGCCAGGGCTCCGTTTTCCTTGGCATGCTTGTAAAACTTGCAGGAGAGATTAGTGTGTGAGAATGCTTGCAATAGCCCAACTGAAGTGGAGCCACTTGTCAGGACATGCGCTCCGGCACCGTCCCCCTTTAGTCCCACACAGTGTCCCTGTTGCCCTGTTGCACGATCAGGGGTGTCACCTTCACGCTTCTTAACCGCCTACTCACAATGTCCACCGACTCAACCTCTTTGGCTCACAGCAGCTGTGTTCAAATATCTCAGCCTACTGCCATAAATAATGTACTTATTTAGCATTCCTGTGAATCTTTTTCAGTGTTTACCTTAAAGCAAGTTTGTTGTTGCTCAAAATGGTTCATTTTATTTTCTTTTAGCTTGTCTACACTTTTAATGTACATCAATAAATGCTATCCTGGATAAGCCTATATATGACAGCCTTTTTCCTGTTACAACTTCATCTTGTTCCACTCTCCCTCCTCCTCTCACTCCTTCATGGCAATTAATACCCAGTGTGGGGGGTCCATAAAAACCCACAAGAACTCAATTCTGGACTTTTTTACAGGCTCTCCATTTTCCACTCTGAGGACATACAAACAAGCATAAACAAACCCAGTTTTTGCAGTAAAAGCCGTCTTGGGGTCATAAATGAGTGGTAGTGGTGGAGAAAGACCAGGCAGAAAACTGTTTTTTTCCTTCGCAGGGGCTGTAACCGAGGACATGAAGTCAATAACTCCCTCCAGCGTCTAGCACTGGCAGGCACCCCACAGTGAACTCTCCGCTAATTACCACTGATTTAGACACAGTCTCAGGAAGGGTCGCGACACACTCCCTCTCTGACCAGTCTTGACACACATACACAAACACACTGCCAGACATGCATACAAACGAGCGGTCACCCTCACTGCCTGGCAAGATAAAGAAATAGAATCTAATGTGCCCACACCATCGTACTGCTGTCCATGCCGAGGGTAACCAAGGTACATAACTTTGCTCTTGTGGCTTGTATATGATAACATGACAACCCCATAGTTATAAAAGACAGCAATAGGTAAAGTTTGACTGTGTAATTCTGGGCTGTTCACAGACATTACATTCATCCTTCTTCTGCTTATTTCCATGGTGGCTGGAGCTTATTCTAACAAATATGGGTTGCAGGTTACATTTTGAACAATGCTAGTTGGTTACAGGGCTGACACAAAGACATAAACCACCACTCTTTCAATTATACGACAATGGCAAATTAAGGTTACCAGTTCACTGAGCACATACATTTGTTGTTCAATTAAAATTTACCTTGTTTACACTTAAAAGTGCAATGACCTCTTTCCTTTAGACTAGGTGGCTGTGACATTGATAAGAAATGTCGACCATCAATAGTGTTTAAGGTCACTTTTTAAACTTGTAAACACAGTAACAATAGTAGATTCAGACTGTTCTTTTAAATGCTACAGAACAGAACTAGAGCCTTCAGCAGTGCACATGTCATCAAATTAAAAGGACTCCACCCAGTTTATAACACGCAGATGTTTCTCATGACCCCTGTTTCTGCTTATCTGCTGTTCTGTAGGCTGTGTGCGAGACGAAAGAGAGACACTCCTGATAGGGCCCAAGTCAATCATTGATGGGACTGGCCAGTCAGGAGCAGTTTCCTGTGAGGAGCGTGTTGAGGCACCATGCTCCAAACTCTTTATGGTTTACAATAAAAGGCCAACAGCACACATTTATGGCATTAGGTCATGTCAAAGTCATAAGCTGTCTACAGTGCATTCCTTAGCTCAAAAGTAGGCTTCATTACATCAGATATCACTCTTAGAAAATAAGAGAATTGCTGTGAAGGAGCCTGGCTACTAAAGAAACAGTAATAGTACTATGTTTTTCAGAGTGTTTGCTGGACTTGCATGCTTGAGGCCATTCTCACTTCCTCTACCATTGCCTTCAGATTTTTATTTGCTTGTCTCATGTTTTTTAGTTCACAAACTCATACACCCCTCAAGAAATGTTGTCAAATCCCTTTTTTTGTCTTTTTAATTTGATTTTTGCTTTCTGCATTGTTAACATGTTTTGTTTTCTTTCTTTCCATTCTGTTTCCTTTCTGCCATTCAGTACCTACAGATGAAATGGCCCCTGCTAGATGTTCAACCAGGAGGTCTTCAGAGTAGACAAGCACTTAAAGATGCCAGGTCACCATCACCGGCACACATCGTTGTAAGTAATCCTTCCACTCCGCACCTTTCCTCTCTCCCCTGCTATTGCACAAACACAGCTTTTCATTTCCTGGTGTGCATTTTGGCGCATAAATGTATGTTTTTAAACCTGTTGCTTTTGTGAATGCTCAGGGGACAGTGGCTGCTATGATTGGTGTAGCCCTGGTCACTGTCACTGATAAGATTTGCTTTTAAACTATCTAACCTTTAAAAAAAAGCGATGTTGGGTTGACCACAATTCATAAGCCAAATCTGGATTGCCTGCATCTTTGAGGGAAGTGTGGGCGTTCCTTCCACATTGATTAGCCTATCCATGGAGTTGAAGGAGCACTCTGGCAGTGGAGTTTGCCCTGGACAGCCATAGGGGCATATGCAGTACATACACATTACAGAGCACCCACCTCGGGCATGTCAATATCTAAGAGGCTAGCAGCTCTAGAGCGAGCACCGAACACGAACTTAGTAGATTGCCAAAGGCGTAAAGTTTTGAAGAGGTCAGCGCAAAGGTTGAACTTGGGAGGTGTTTTGTATGTGGTCACAGGGTTAGCGAGCCAGGAAAATCAATGAGAGTTGGGGATTGAACAGAATTAGTGAGGTGACTATGAATGCCCTGAGCCATTATTGGCACAGTTGTTACTTTTGTTCCAGAGTTGTGCATCGTCTATTTATCTTGTGAAAATGAAAATTTTGAATGATTTTTGATAGAGAAGCCTTCCAAGTTTGTGAACTTATGAATATAGATCATCTCCTGTGGAAATGGATTATTGTTGAGCCTGGTAATAAAATGGCTGACCTTTGTGCATTTGTGTACAGAAGTCAATAGTCATCTCTGGGGGTTTTATCACACAAATTACACCATCAAGACAAACTGTCTCGACAAACAGAAGACTTTTTTGGTATTTTGCCTGTATAAATTAAACACATCCTTAAATAGCAGGAGTCGACAAGGCTGTTTTGCAAAAGAAAATGAGTGTCAAAAATTATGTTTAAGACAAAAAGCTGGTGGTGACAGCATTATTTGGAACAGCTCAGACCCTCCTTATCTCTGCTTGTGATGCTACTGTTATTTTTATACCAAAGGGTTCAGGGGGCCTCTCTTACGCTGGTATTTTTGGAGACGGCAGCATCTCAGCTCTTATAAAGTCATTAAACTGGTCGTGGGTTGCAAAAGCTGCAGGTAAATACTTGTGGTTTGCGGTGCAGTGAGTCATGCTGCTCTAAATACTTCCCCCCCTTACATGCTCGAAAGCACCGCTGAAGAAGCTCACTAAAGTTGCAGCTACAACTTCTTCTTCTTTTTGGATTATATACACTGACATCATGGAGAATTATTTATTTGTGTCTTAACAAATGTACAGTCATTAAATGGTCCAAACTTGAAATGTAGTTTGAATGTTACAGATAAAAGTTCAGTGAAGTGTAGATTTGTACACAAGCTGCATTTCAAAGCTGAGTCTGCCTTTGGAGCAATAACTCTTCATAACAACACTACTAACACTACTAGCACACTACTAACATAGAGCACTGTCTTGACCTCTTGGACACATTTAGGTACATTTCTCTATCCTTGATCCTAAAACTACTGTATTAGACATTATTTGTATTGCTTTTGATCCGCTCAAAACATTTATATGAAGTAATATTATGAAGGTGATTTTGGAGGGCCAGAACCACATAGATGTAATGGAAAGTTATCAAGCGTCTGGTGTCTTTGATTTTTACATTAGGTTGGAAGCTGAAAACCAAAGCCAAAGCACAATAGAGCAGTGGGAATTCTGTTAAATGAATATTGTTACAAGTACTGACAGTGATCAATATGAAGGAATATATTGTAATATTTGTGGTCATATTGCCCAGCCCTAGTGTGTTCTGTTTGATAGAGTACACAGGCTGCTAAGATCAGAGGCATTGCAGTATTGCCGCATAGACACAACTTGCTGTTAGCACAAGTGATGAAATTGAATGTGAAATGCAGCTTGTATTGTTGGCGCTCCTTGCACCCTGCTCCAACATCCACCTCTCACCGAGAAGGAAGTGTGATTGAATGTTTCCCTGGTTTGCATCATACTGACTGTCGTACATATAGAAAAGTCAGATTACTGTGGACAGCAACGTGAATGCCAATGATAACCCCACACGGACTCCCACTGGTGTCACTCACGCAGTCAAGCTCTCTCTCTCTCTGTTATTTTTTACAAGATGGCCTGCATGTTCCAGTACGTGATCTCCTTATCAATAAATTGGGCTGTAAACGGTAGTTTCTTTTTGTTTACAAATGCGGAGAAACACTCAGGCACCTTGACCTCTCCCTGCCTGGAGCGCTAGCAGGCTGCATTGGCAGTGATAAGAAGCCGTCGATTGGCCTGCCTGATAACGGCGATCTGAAGCCCGTGTGACCCTTAGACTGTTGAAACAACAATAGAAAGTCAGTAATAGATGAAGCCACGATAGAGCTGTCTACAAATGCAGTGTGTAGAAAAGTCGTGGAGGAGGAAGATGGACAGTGAGACGATGCGGACAGACTGCTGACTCCTCACTGAAGGCTGAGCTGAGCGCTGGAGGATGAGCCAAGAAAAGAGGAAGTGACCTCACGCAGGCTGGTCTTTCGGAGGGCAGGCGGTATGCCCCTGTTTACCATGCCCTCAAAGGGGGCCACGCCGCAGTGTTTGAAGTGCCTGACCACCCCGCAGGCAGCCTCAAAACCTGCCGCTCCTGAACTTTTATGCCATTGGCTGAAAGTTATTCAATATTTATTCACCTATTGATGTGTATTTTTTGAGGGGTAGACTTCAAGAAACATTTTTTATGCCTGGCACAGCTCCTGAGGGAAAGATCATAAACAGTCCCTGCTTGTCAACTTGCCTTTTATTGTGAGGTTTTAATTTGGCATTATTCTTGTGGATGAACATATAAGGGGCTGCCCATTTTCATAATTCTGTTATTTATGCAGTGACAGTTGCAAATTATCCACACGACAGACAGCACAACACCAGAGACGGAGGACACAGCTCATCATACAGTCATGTAATGTGCACAAACACACCTCTAGAATCACATATTAAGCACTCTGAAACACAGCAATCAAAGTCACTCCAATTGAATCATGTTTCTTAATTTGACTGGGAATTGGGGCAGAAACTCGCATATGTTAAGAGCACACACACTAACTGCTTTCCTGACGCTCATGTGCACACACACAGTACACGCATGCACTCACAGCCTCGCAGTCTAGAGCCGAGGCCCGGCCGAACAATGTCTCCATTGTTTTATGAGCTTTCACTGGCAGCAGGGGATGGCTGGAGTGTTAACCATTTCCCGGCTGTGTCTCTCATTGTGCCTGTGTGTACATGTGTGTGTTAGAGGTAGTGAAGCATGGGATGAAGAGAGGGAGGGCACTTGCACTAAGTGTATGGTAATTAGTGTGGAGGAAGTGATGGAATCTGGCCATTTTTACGGCAGCCCAGACCTCCCACCTGAGCCTTTCCAAGTGTATGCTTTTTTGACTTCCATTGAGATGCACTTGTTTCACTGAAGAAAATGTACTGGGAAGTCGCTGAGTGAAATGTTTTGAGATTATAAACAGCCAGAGTATTTAAAAACCCAAACTACACAATACCTTAAATTCCTGCAGTAGGCCAAAAATAGGCATGTGGAGCTACTGCGGTGGGTCAGTCTTTGAGAAAGACAGATCACGTTTACCCTCTTTGACCATGTCCTGTCCATTCTGAAGCATTGGGGATAAAGGGGGCTTCCTGTGGTCTGAATGGGCCATGCACCTGGACTACCCACACAATGGAGAAGGACTCTGGGAGGGCTGGCCTTGTCCGCGTTAATGAGCGACCCCATGGTCAGCAGACAACACCACACTGTTTAATGGACTTTACCTATAGAAGGCAGCTCAGCTTGGACTTATACTGAGCTTACGCTGCTCTTACCCCCTCACAAGTTACTTTCCAAATAACCTTTCAACCTTTTTTTCTTATATGGCATGAATTTGTCCACAAGAAAACATCCAGCAGAACCACTTTGTTTCCACTAGGGCTGGACAATATATTGCAAATTTCTGGTTATTGGAATAGTTTTTCCTTCCTTGCTCTGGTTTAGCCCTGTTTTAGTCCTGGTTGGGTTAGTCTTTGTGAGGTTAAACTTTTGACCCAGTTTTAGTAAATACAGAGGCTTGTATATGTGCTTGAATTAAAAACTTACTATGTTAAAATCTAGCTAAATCTTTATAGCTCAGTTTGAGCTTAATACTTTTGAAATGTTTGTTCCTTGAATTGTGAAGCTAAAAAGCAACGGCTGATGGGTGTTGTGTGATGTCCCTCACTGTCTCCTCCAGACATGCGGGATCAAACTTACATCACCGTCCAGGGGCTAAAATGCCACGGGACGAGACGTGGCGTCAGTCCCGCAAGCTGAGACAATGAGAATGGGAGCACCTCGGTCATTGTATCTGTCCAGCAGTCTGGGTGGCTTCTTGTTCTCACAGACAATCCACTCAGTGTTGGCTTAGTCAGCAACAATACAACAACAATGACTAAAGTGTCTCCAAGCTCCTTCCTTACAACTTTCAAATATACACTGATCAGGCATAACATTATGACCACTGACAGATAAAGTAATTCACACAAATTATCTATTCATTAAGGTGCCTGTCGTATAAGTGGATGTTTTAGAAGCAGGACAAATGGGCAAGCATAAGGATTTGAGCGAGTTTGACAAGGGCCAACATGTGATGGCTACACGGGATGTTTTGACAGTCCTGAACATGTGTAGTCCAATCTAATGAGCTACTGTAGCTCAAATTGCTGAAGAAGTTAATGTATAATAATTCTCATAGAAAAGTGTCAGAATTCACAGAACATCACAGTTTGTTGTGTATGAGGCTGCCTAATAGGCAGGTGATAAAACACAACATTATGACCACCAATAATAAGCAGGTAGTCATTATGCAATGGCTGATCAGTGTATAATGATTGGGTTAACAACAAACATTAATTTTAACGCTAACTATATTGAGTTATGTTATCAATGGGCAGCCACCTGATTGTAATCGATGTGAATGACTTCTTGTATAAGTGTGAAGGCCATTATTGTCTCTTCTGTGCTATGGTATTTGACCGTTACCCAACCTTTGTGAACTTAAGCTGCTCCGGAGAATGTGCCACTCCACGTTGGATATTTAAAGGGATAATGCATATTTGTGTCTGCGTGTTTCCAACAGGAACTGCTGTGTGTGGCTCTTATGAAAAGTTATCTGGCTGACCCTGAGGTCAAGTACAAACACAAATAGAAGGAGAGCTAGTGGTGCAGTAGCTTTTAGGCAGAGAGGCCTTTCAGTAAACATTAGACCTGTTGCTTTTTACTGTGTATTTTAAAACTGTCTTGTCCTTTCTACTTTTGGAAATCAATATCCATCTTTTTGCAATCTTTTTCCCATTCTGTCACATCCTGACATCTATCTCAAAGATTTGAGACAAGAGTTAGCTTTTAGAGGAAGTAGATAAAAATCTATGAGGTTAACCTCATGTGTGCTTTCTACAATTTACAAATGGTTGATTTATGTGATAAAACTATCCAACACGGCTGCTTGGATTTTATAGCTCAAGTATAACTTTTGATTTTAAAATAGGCAGTGTTGGCTACCATCTGGCTATACCTTAATGTACATAAGGCAATAGTTCCTATAACATTTTGAGTTATGTTGCTAGCAGAAATTTAAAATCTGGACCAGGCATTGTTTCAGATCCACATCAAAAAGCATATCTCTCTTGGCCCATTACTTAATGTTCCAATTGCTGACAATCAAACCAACACATGTAAAAGAGAGCTTTTTCAATACATATCATTCATAAAAAGTCAAGTGCGGTCTGTATTGTTCAAAATTATGTTTTGAAGAAAATGATACTGGGTCAGCTCTAGCAACTCTGTAGATCTAAAATATAACATTTTGCCAACCCTACTTTCCAAGCTTCAGTCTGCCCCATCTGATGATGTCAGATGTTCAACCATAGTCAACTCCTGTCTTAACATCTCTCCATACAGCATTAACAGCAATATAACCAATGCAAACCCAGTGTTTTCCCACCCTTTCTGTGTAAAATTACCAATAATGGGGTCGAACAGGCAGCAGAGACATGCTCGTAGTTTCAATAAATAAAAAGCCAGGGGACATATTATTTCCTATGAAAACGTGTTACTTCTTCCTAAAACTGCATAAGCTTCTATGTATGTATATGTGAGGAGGAGGAATGGAGAGCTGGTATAATTGTGTGACTTGGGATCATCCATCTTTGCCTTTCAGGGGCCCTTCTGCTGGGAATTCCCTGGACAGTCAGATCTGAGCCTATACCAATTTCATTTGGTGAGAGACCTTCCAAAATATATCTTATTGGCTGCTTATTGGATCTGTATTTAAATTAACACACAATAATTTTGCAAGCAATGAAATGAAAAAGTGAATCTTGGCGGTGATTATAACAAAGATCGTAATCATATTTTGCCTGTTGCTAATTCTGTGCTCCTGCTTTTATCTGGAATCCAGGTGATGGGTGTGGGTTGTTTTGATAGTAAATTTCACATGCATCTGATCAAAGTGCTTGATTAAATTTTAAATCACACATCGCAGACAACCGCCGCGCTCTTATTTTGGCTTTGTTTGGCTTTACAGTCATTTTTATGTGTAAGGAATACTTGTTTTCAGTGTCAAGTATCTGGGTCACTGGGGTTGACAGCATCTTTGATGGCCATGAGAAAGTGGTGGTGTTTCATTTGAATTTGTCTAGGGTAGAAATAATGATGTGTTGTGGACTTGTTTGTCTTTATTCAGAGGAAACTGAGTCTGAAATGAATAGTAGTCATTTGCTGTATCAAAACAGTGCTAAAATGTTGAAGAATTTGGTTAAGAAAAGTCTTGTCTTGGTTCCTAGAAAACTGTTTATTAAAATTATTAAAATATTATTTATAGAGGAGTAAAACTGCAAAGGAAATGCTTCTTGAGGTGTACCTAATAAATACATTTTAATTAAGGGCTCCTCTTATAGCTGACTATAACTTGTAACAATTCCTTTAGATCTGGTTCTCAGCTGGTCTTTTTCTAGGACTCATGATCATTTTATTGTATTTTACATCCTTGTGTATTTTAAACCCTGTTTCACCCTTTCATATAATTAGAACTTGAAATAAACTGATACGTAAACTTATTTTTAACCCCCTGCAATCCACTTTTGGCCCACCAGTTGAGAATTAATGCCATAACCCATCTAACTTCTGATGTACCAGCACAGGAGTTTTTGAGTTACTACCAGCACCTGCAGTTTTGTATTGTGATAGTTTGATTCATGTGATGTAAACCTACAACTGTTTTGAAATCCTTCTTGTGTAAGGTGTGATGTGAAGAAAGTGTAGGACAAAGGTCAAGTTGATTTTAATGCTTTGAGAGCCTTGTACAAGTGTTTTCCAAGAAGTTGGTAATAGCCTTTGCACTAAAAAACCTTTCTCTCTGATGGCTTTGTTGTTGTTTTTTTGCTGATAAATGACCATCCGCGTGTCCTTCTAAAAGAGGAACCAAAATTATCAAAACTTACACTAAATGTAATCTATTTGAATTAGGAAAAAAAACAACAGCATTCCTCTCTCTTATTTGTCACCTCACAGCCCGCCTCTGCTTGCGGTCTGTTGTACTAGCACTTTGCTAGAACTTGTTCGACGAGGTCTGGCAGGATTGGCGCTGGGCGTGCCCGTCTGTCTTTCCACATGTGCGTGTGTTTGTGTTTGAAACGCACCTTTGTCTCCACCACCGTAGATAGTGTGTGTCATTAGGCAGTGATAAAAGTGTGACTAAAAGTTAGGTCAGATTAGGATAATACACATGATCCACTACCAATTTTTTTTTTTTTTTGTCCTGATCAAAAAACACCCCTCCCCCACAACAACAACATAGCTATTTTCTGGTTTAATAAAAATCTCACCTTAAAAGGGAACAAGCAATTACCTCTGCTTATTTAAAGGTGCTATGAGCAGTATCTATTTTTTATATTTCTTAAAAATTACCCACGTGTCCCCAGATATGAGGTAAACATGTTAAATCAAATATTAGTTTTAGTTATAACAATGGTACAGTTGATTTATTAACAATGAAAAATATGTTTTACATAATGGCCAAGTTGGTTTTGTTTACATTTTTTGTTTTGGTTCTAACTCTGCATTGCCGATCAGCCAAACAGAAAAGAGACAATTATTTTGATTTAGTCTGCAGTACCGTTTTCAATCCAGTACGATTGTATGCTTTAAGTATCTTGTGAATTAATTGAACATATTTTGTAACACTTAGCTTACCTTTTCTTTGTTGTGTGCTGTTTTTTCTGTGTAAATAGATACATACAAACTTTGTCAGGCATTTTTTAAAACAGCCAATGGGAGCATCCCTTAATGCAGTTTCCGGCATATAAAAAATAATAGAAAATGAGGATTAGATATTGTCTCGAGGTCTCACTTTTTCACAGAGTCCTTTTTCTATATGCTATTAGATGCAAAAAAACCTTCATTTAACCTAGTGACCTTTTTTTAACCCTTACATTTGATTTTATAGCAGCAATACAGTTAATACAAGCCTACACAATTTACAGCTGAACGTATTGATTGATTAGCTAAACATGCTAATACAGAAACTAAACTGCTATTAAAACCAGCAATAACAAAAAGCATTGCTCCATTCCAGTGCCCGCCCCAGTGGCTGAATGACAGCAGCCTCCCAGCACAACTGTACTCGCAGTGAAGGCCCGATTCACTGGGAAACTTGTTGTGACAGAACTCCAGGTGTCTCATTGTTGGTGCTGGCATGGTTCAACAGATTTACCAATCAGCAGTGGGCCGAGGGCACAGGGAGAGGGTGGGAGGGGAGGGAAGGAGCCGAATAGCAGGAGGAGGAGGAGGGAGGATGGATCATTTGGCGGTAGTTATGGAATGAGGGTTTTTAGTGAGAGGGAGATGCAAGGGGCTTGGAGTTTATGAAGACAGGCAGGAATACATTTTCCAAGGATTTTATTTTTTCTCACCGGTGTTGGTTTGTTGGTCATTTTTTGTCTGTTAGCAAGATAACTGCTAACATAGCCGTCAGGTTTTGTTAAAAGTTTCAGGAAAGGTCAGTAAGGGGCCAGCAGAGAGAGATATTATTAGATTTTGGTTTTGGTCCGAGAAATATGAAAGATATTTTGTGCCATTGTAAGATAGGGCCAATCATACTAATTCCAGCCTCAAGGGGTCAGTAAAGGAACACAATTATATGTTTTAGTGGATTTTTTTACCATTTTGAGGTATAAGGACATTGTGGCTCAATAGGATTAGCATTTACCCCTGAACTAAGTTATTCCCAGTTCAAGTTTAGATCTTGTCATTATATTTTATCACTAACTTCAGCCACAGTGGGTTAGTAAAGGAACAAAGTCTTACATTTAAATCCTGTACTGTTGCGAGTTAAATGGCTAGAGCATTTACACCTTAATTTGAAGTTCCCCAGAGTCCAGGCCTAGGAATTATATCTCTACCATTGCGAGATAGTGCCAGTGCCCCCAAGTTTTTGTGTTTTCTTTGTATGTTATTGTTTGCTTTTTCCAAGTAATTTGATATAAGCAACATCCGTCTGCTGAGTGCCGAATTGTTTTTTCAAGCCCCCCTCGGCTTCTCAGTCCAGTCTCAGTCGGTACTGAAGGATTAAACACAATGTTATTTTTATTACTCTCGCTAACCCTGCTTTGTTATTGCTCCTTGATTTCCAGGAAGTTTGGAAGTGAACTTTGGAAAACAAGGTGAAGTGATTAACTGAATATCCCAGAGGTGGCTTTGGAGTTCAGTCGTTTTTTGGCTTTTTACTTTTATTGCAGCAACACATGTGAATACGCATAAGGGCCTGGTGTGCATTGTAGATACATTTGCACAAATAATGGAAAAAAAGGGGAAAGACAAAGTACTACCAAGAAGAATTTGTGTAAACGCATTAGTCATGTAGTTCATCATCTTGACATTACTAAATGGGTTGAGCTGTGAATGTACTGAGCTTCAGGTGAGGAATGTGAAGTAATGAATTGCAGTGTATAGGAATGTGGACCAATCAGACGGCTGGCAGGTGTCGTGATGTTTACAGCTTAAAAAATGTATGATGTGACAGTTGATCGCAAGTACTACAAGGGCTATGCAAATTATGAAATATTACAATAACAGTATAACTCGCTAGCTACAGATATGGGCTGCATGATATGAGAAAAACATGCAGTATGCAGTAAAAATAAAGTTAAATCTGACTGGCCAATAACTTTATTTAGTTGTATATATGTAATATAAGCATCTGAACCCTGCAAAACAAAATTAATTTTAACTGCAACAACTATTGTGCAGAAATGTCATATGTTAAAAGATTGATCAGTCAGCACTTTAAAATTGTGCAGCAGGTAAAGGAAACAGGTTAAACAACATCTTGAGCTGTTTAGGGCTCTGATAATCTTCATAGCTTCAAATTAAATTCAGCTCTTAATATCAGAGGTTGTTTTTGCATAATTTTCTGATAGCATGCAGCCTTAATGTATTGTGTGTATCTTGAGGACAATATAGTTCTAATATTGTGCATTGCTGCTGTTTCATATCAGGGACTTGCCCCTAAGCGCTTCAGATTGCAGCCAATCTTTTTTGGAAAACGGCTGACCTGGCTTCACATTTCAGGACTTTATGTACTGCTAGTGTTGAAATCTAAAGCGTTATTCCCTTTCATCGTTCAGGAAGCCACACCAAAGCCATTAAATTTGATGACTGTGACACATTTTAGGCTCTACAAACTGTTAGGACCAACTCAAAATCAGAAAATTGTGTGTCCAGCGATTCTACTTCTCTAATTCCTTTGGAACAGTGGACATATACATACCTACAGTAGATGTTGCACACAACTGATCGTGTTGGTGACAGGACTTTGGAAGAGGGAGCAGAGGAGTTCGAGCGGGGAAAGTTGGGACGAGAATATGAATCCCGGTCAAATTCCCCAAAGAACAATTTACAGCTATGGATGAATACCCTGTCCCAGTCAAATTTGAAGTCACTCTGTAAGTGTGTGTGTCGAAGCTGGTGGGACGCTCAGTGATTCCAGAGAGCACTTAAGCTTCAGTTTTCTGAAACCCACTCCTTATAACCGGCGTGGGGGGCTTTTCTTTTGGAGTTTGCCGGGGTAAACATTGGCTCTCTCGCCTTCCTCTGTCACCCTACTCATATATTCTTTTCTAGGTTTTGTCGGGCCGGTCTGAACACGACTATCTCCCCCTCCAATTTATTTGGTTTTGTTCTTCTCAGCCGTTCCAGTGAAGACCTATCTGAACTTTTGTGGGATTTGTTTGGCTCTTGTTTTGATGTGCATGTTGTTATGTGCGTTTTTCCCTCCCCTCTCCATCTTCTAAAGTCTGTGTAGTCGACAATGTCTGAGTTGCAGGCCTTGCTTTTGTCTCTGCATGAGGAAAAAAAACAAATCTGATGTGAGACTTCTTTTCCTACCCAGTCATTTTCTTTGAGCTTTTTTGTTGTTGCTTTGTTTTGTTTTTTTCTAATAGTCCTGGAAGTTTGGGACACTTTCTTGATGCAGAGAATTGACTCGCATACCTGCGCAGGTGTACAAATACTTTTTATTTACCCAGGGCTTTCACAAAACTGACTCATAATTGAAAAGTCTGTTACAGCGTCACTAAAATCAGTCATGTCCTAGCAGGAGGTAAGTGAGTTGGGTTGAAAAGAAGTCCAGGATAGCTCAAGATTAGAAATGATCATTGGAGGAATTGGACGAATGGTTTTTAGTTCTGATGTTATCTGGGCAGCTAGTCTGAACTAATATGTCAACGCACTTTTTCTTATCATTGAGATGTGCTATTGGACACACATCAGCTTGGAAAAATGCAGAGTGAAATGCATGCTGGGAAAAGAATAAACAAGCCTGTCACTAAAGTTGGTGAAGAATCCTTAGTGCAGCGTTACTGTCAGAAAGCATCTTCCATTTCATACATTATTAACATTACCTAAACGCATTATTTGTGTATTTATTCATTCATTTGTCTTGTTAACATCCTCCTGGAGTAAGATAAACAGCGGCGGCCAGACTGGCTGTGTGACAGTTTGTGCGTGAGATTTGAATAAAATAGGCCCGGCAGCGTGATGGGAGCGAGACAGGAGCGGATTCGGCGGACACCACACTTCCTCTCCAGGCTCATTAAGGGACAGTAAGGCGATGATGTCGGATCGGCGCGCACTTTACCGGCTCGCCTTTTTCTTTGAACAGCGGCGCCCTCTTATCTGCGACATGCTCTGTTCCTCCATAACAAGACGGTCCCACTCCCCAAGTCCACGCACGCGCCTCGTCTGTCTCCCAGTCTTCACATGCACACTTTCAGCCCACATATACACTCGGCATTTAGTTTGTGTAGACAGAAAACTCTTAAGTATACGGCTTGTCCACAGAATTTTGGCAGCTTTTGTTGTATTTTTCTCCTGCGTTATCGAAAAAGCCCCACAACATTGTCTCTTTCTCCTGTTCTTTTTTTACTGCACAGACATCACAAATGGATATTTTAATTGGAACTTTTGGCACTGTCTCCATCTTGTGTTGGAACAGCAGACAAGTGAGTGGCTGGCGAGGCCGGGCCCGAGCTGATTGGTGTGTAGCGAGCCGTGCCTAAATCAACTGGCAGCATGAATAGATCGCTTGATTCTCACTGGCATTCACTAGAATCCATGGCAGTTTTTTAAACAAGAGTCTTTCTATAGAAAAAAAACACTCTGGAATAACCAACAAGGGAGAGACAATACCTCCTGCCTCCTTGAATCATGACTTCCCTTTTGTTTTCTCAGCGCAATTTACTGGCCTCTATGTCATAAGACTTTAAGTGGCATTTTAATGTGAGATAAAAATGGCTGTGTAGTTGCTGTTAGACTACATACCTCTCTTCCCAATTCAACTTTTAAGTGTGGATGTTATCAGAAAATCAGGCATCTATTTTCAGATTTAAATTTAAATTCTTTTCTGTTTGATTATGAAAAAATATATATTGTTGTTTTGTGTGTTTAGACAAGATGTTTATTTTGGCATAGCCTAACATCACAAGAACAGTCGTCTCAAAAGCCTTTGCATTAGATAATTTTGAGTTGACCTCATCCACCCCTAGACAGATGCAGTCGGACAACACTAGCGCTGTTGTATTAACATTTTTGGCTTATCCCTTTCTTAATTTAGGTTGCTACAGCAAACCAGTTGCATGGTAATTTGACATGTTGGTATGCCAGATACCCTTCTTATCATAACCAGCCACATACTGTTACTGCAGTAAGCAATGTGGATGAAGTGTCCTGCCTAGGGACACAGCGACAGCATGCGGTAAGATTCGAACCACTGACCCTCTTGCTGGTGGGCACATGCTTAACCCACTGTGTCAGTGTCACCCCTGTATTGACAATGTTGATCAGTAAATATTTCAGACGTGGCATGTTTGTTTTTATTCACTCATTTGCCTTTCGTGGTTGAGCTCAGTGGGATGTTCAAAAAACATTATAACAACAGCTGTTACCTGATTCTACTCTACTACTAAATCATAAACTAACATTCATTTGTGAAAGCAGTTTTTCACATCAAAATTTGTTGTTTGTATTTTATTTTCATGAAATGTGACGAGTATTTCTAAATAGTTTATCCACGCATGTACCTTTTGGACATTTTTAAGAATGGAATTCTTCCTTTTCCTGTGCTCTGGGAATGAAAAGGAAATAGATCAGTGGACCCAGATGACATGTTAGGCCTGACTGCTACTCCTGTGAGAGCAGAGCTTGGCTTTTACTCAGCAGCGTCTAATGCAAACCACATGTTGGAGCAGAGCATCTGCATAAGTACACACCTGTTTAAACTGTGGACTCTCGTCACCTCAAACAGTAAATTCAGGCACACTCGCGCCAGAGGCAGTGTCTGGAGCCAGGTCAGGTTGGAGTTGTTATAATCCTCCTTGACATAATGTGCTCCTTGTGTTAAGATGGTGCCTGTGTGTATGTGGGAAAGAGAATGAGGTGTGTGCAGGTGGGGTTGACTGATCTGTATACTCAGCTCATGTAAATAAGTGTTTTTGTGCTTGTGTGTGTGGTAGTGGGCCCCTCTCGCTGGGCTGGTAGTCAGTGCTGTGTAATTACCTGGCTGTCTGCCACTGAGTCCCACCAGACCATAGACACAAGTGGAGCAGTGTCTTACACAATGTAACCCATCCCAGCAGCCCATCTGAACCGCTGGGCCTCTGCTCTTGCAGCCTGAGGTTTGGACATCATGCAAGCGCTCCCACATCCAGACAAGGTCACGGGAGATTACATATTTTTATTGTGAAAGATATAATGCTTTTTGCTCTTCCTACACTTAGTCCTGACAGCTGACTTTCCATAAACATATTTTATTTACATGTTAAAGTATCATAGTTGTGGATAAGCAAATCAGTTTCAAAGTCAGTGTCATATAGGTTTTGAAACATTAGATGCATGTCTTTTTGAAGTTTGAAGTTTTTGAAATCATTCTACTACAGCTATTGTTGTAGTTTCCCTCCATTGATTGACATGGCTACCTATAAGGGTATATGCTTTACTTAGAACTTGTGTAATTATTTTACTGCTTATAGCAGGGGAATGAAATTCCATTATTATCTTGTTTTGTTACTATAATTTGTGACTTATTCAAATCAAACAACATTAATTATAGTGACACAATGAGAACCTTGTCTAAAAGAAATAAAAGAAGTGTCAGTGTTGGGATCTGTGTCCGTCACATCCAATTGTATGTGGAGATGTTGTCTGTTGTGTAATACTTAATAGACTTGTTTCTGTGTTGAGTGACAGATCAGGAAATGCTGCACTACCGCTACAGGCTAGAACACTTTTAACAGACAGACACAGACGGAAACATGGCTAGCCAATCAGAGGACAGGAGACGCTGGGAGACAGATTTACAGTGTTGGCCTAAAGAACACTTCTCAACTGTCATATGCCTCATGTTGCCTCATCAGCCACTGAGGATCACCCCCTACACTCATAACCTGCTAAGGGCCCAAGTCCTGAGTGCACAGATGAGATCCATACTGCCGTGTCAGCCTGCCATTTTAATTGTTATATCTCCTTAGCGTTGATATGAGCAAAAAGGGAGGCCTTTGCAGAACCTGGCACATCAAAGGCTACCTCCCCCTAGTCTTACAAGTTGCCTGTCTCTTTAGAGGATCCCAGTACCAGAAAAGGGGATTGGAGAGGCAGCAGCAGTAGATTCACGGCTGGAATTAGTTTGATGGACTAATTGTAGCCCCCAGTGGACACAGACACACATCACAGTGGGCTGACAGAGTGGGGAGTACAAGCTGTGAAGCTGTCCTGTAGGATCCTGCTTTTTCTCAAGACCACCATAACTGTACTAAATATTACATGACAATTGTATATTATGTAATTTCATATTATTACAAATCATATTTTATTTATTACATTTATTTTATTTATTTATTGCTAATTTACACTCAGAAACACATCAAATATTTACTTGAGGACAGGAAAGAACTTGGGCTCTTTTGGTTTCTTACCTGGTGACAGATTCCTCTTTATAATTAGCTCCCATAAAAGGCAATCAAATTACAGATCCTGGATGAGCCCCCAGTTATTGTGCCCCCTAATATGCAAAGTACAGTAATGTAAACCATAAATAAAATAGTTTGAAGAGTTAATGTTAGTGTTAGGTAGGTTCACAAACCACACTTGAATAGTCAAGTCTATGTTTGCTTACATTTTTAACAGAAAACCTGAGGGCTAATATGCACACTTACATTTCTCCTGACAGTTTCTTCAGGCTTTGCACACACTGATGATGCAAGCCCTTCAACATGCCGTGATGAGGTGCATGTTGGTCACTGGATTTAATAGGTCTTGCCTGACCATGCCAATGTACAGCACAATGCACAACAAAGAAACATAATGCAGTAAAGCACACACAATTCTTGTTTCTTACCAGCAACATTAGCAACTGCCTTGACTGTTGTGGTGATCAAAAAGGCTCTCTGCAGCTTTGAACAGCTAGCTTTTTTCTTCATCTGCATCAAAAAGAAATCAGTAGCCGAAACTTTTGCGCACACATATAGTTTTTCCTCCCATCGCTCCCCTTTCCCTGCTGCCAGTTTGGCAGTTGTACATTAAGCCGCAAGAGAAAAGCACAGTTAAAAGGAGAAAGGCACAAGGAGATGACACCGGCAAGGAAGCAAGGAAGCACCTCGTGTTGGGTAGGGCCCTGGCTGGGAGAAAATCAATTGCAGGGAACACTTCCATACACGGAAATGGCACAATGGGAGGGAGAGCAGGGAGTAAAGATTTTTTTCTGAAAAATGATGCATTTGTTTTACCCAGGGAGACAAACAGCAAAGACGAGGAGAGAGAGAGAAAAAAGCACTCTTCTGAACATCTTTTGAAAAAACGCTACTTCTTTGGTGAGGTTGAGTTGTGTGGTTAAGGTTTGTTTTATCCAACTGTGCGGAAGCGTGTGTAGCTGTCTTTCAGGTCTCTTTTTAGTTGAGGCGCAGAAAGACTACTCGTGGCATGTTCAAGGGCACTCAGTGGACACAGATGCCCTGCAGGAGGCGGAATTATGAATACAACATGAGTAAACAGACACCTACATATACTATTAAAATAGTAAGCTTAGTACTTGGCAAGTAGTAATTTGAGCCAGTCCGTAGCAGTTCAAACTCCCTCTTCAGGTCATTGATAAAGCCTTGTGTAAAATCGGCTCTAATTTGCCTAATAGTGGAATGATTTGCACATTGGCAGTAATGTATTCCTGTGTGCATTCCTCTAATACAACCCTTTTAGTATTCAGTTTAGTGATAAAGGTTTTTTTTACACAGCAGCTGTGAACAAAGAATACAATAGCACACAAACTCGAAACACAATTCCAAGACTGAGCCTTGAATAGCATTCAGACTCCAGTGTGACTGAGCGAACCCATTCAGGAGGAGTGCGCAGCGGTTGGAGAGATGGTATCAAGTTGCCTGCAGATGGAGGTCAGTGTGACTGGCACAGTTGGCACCTTGGCACTGGCAGCAGTGTGCAGCAGCACTTAGCTCTGCAAAGGATGCGTTGACTGAAGGGGGACCGGGGAGCAAAACGTTCTTCTCATTTCTCCCCTTTTTTGATTGTCTGCGCTTCCTGTTTTGAAAGCCATTAAGGAGCAAATTTCCTCACAGCGAGTGTAGAGATGAAAAGGCCCAGTCTTTTGAATCATGTCCAAGCACAAATGTGAAAAAGAGGGGGAATGATAGCTATCTGTAAACATCTCTGTTCGAGGGGTCGACGGAAAAGGAATTGTGAGGGGGAAAATGATACATTCATTTGCGTTCTTCTTTTTTGATTTGCTGATGAAAGCGATGCTGCCGTTTTTGTTCCAAGCCAGCTGTATTGCTCTATTCACAGCCACATTAATGTATGAGGGCAGGCTCACATAACCGCTCTGGTACCAGCCCTTAACCCCCTTCCGAAAAGGCTTTGTGACATCTGCATCCACACATGTCTGCATTCACTCCAGCCAGAGAAGATTTATAGTTGATGTGCTTTTGTCATCCATTGATCCACTCTCATTGTCTGAAACCCTAAATTTCACATTTAACTTTAATGTTAGAAAGGCATCTATCCATTGCATCTGAACTGGACCTGACTCTAGACACAGTTCAGTTTGGTGTTGATTCTGATGGAGCTGGCATAATTCATATTTACACCAGTTTCCTCTCAGCTGTGGCTGCCTGTTTCCTCACAGCAGCAGTAGCTTGTTGCTGGAGACTCTTCCTCCTCCCTCTCCTCTTTCTCCTCCCTCCTCTACCCCTCACTGCCCCAAGCCTGGCCAGTCTGTGCCTCTTAATAAAACTGACAGGCTCTAATTGGGCTTAATTGCACCCTTCGGGCGTCGTCAAAAGGAGTGTTGCTAAACAAACTGCAGGGTCTGCAAGCAGGCCAGCCAGTCCTCTAAGCTCCAGCTTGCATGTGTGCGTACAATCCAACATAGTACTTCTATTAATTCTTATATATCTCTGTTTAATAGCACATTAGGAACATGCACGAGTAAGCATCTAATTTAGCCATGTGGGCATATGTGTGCTGAGGTCGAGGGATGTAACAGGCCCATTCATTCCTCACAATGAGCCAACAGAACAAGAGCTTACAAGTCAGAGAATCTTATGCATTCAAGCTGCAGCATCACCTGACTGTGAACCTCTCTCACAGACTGTAAAACATACTATGTCTGTGGCTTTGAGGAAGTGTCGACAACTCCAGGTGTCAGAAAAGCCTTTAAATCCCCACTATTATACAAAAAACGAGCAAACAAATCCTTGCTTGCTTCCTAGTGCTATAGGCTTTTTGCCTATAGCACTAGGAAGCAGGCAGGACTTTACATGTAGCACATCCCAGCAGCACCACCTCCTGGCTAATGGGCAGGGGCGAGTGCGACCCCGGTCTGAGTTTGAGCTTGATCTGATCCCTGTTGGGGCGGGCACTCAGTAAGGCCACATTAGCCTTTGCTGGGTCACTGAGCACAATTGATGCTGTGATTAAGTCATTGAAAATGGCTGCCTAAATGTGTGTGTGTGTGAGACATGGTATCAGGTGGCGCTGACCCCTGAAGCTGCAACCTGTGAGAAGAGTTGGAGATAATCACATTGTGTTCCCCATCTACCTTTTGAACCAACTCTCATTACAGCCTTTCACAGCCTGTTTTTTTTTTTCTATAAAAAGTTTTGGAGTTTGTTTTGAAAGCTTTCATCGAAGGAATGCCACCAACAGGATCATTTCTGTTGTGTGCCATGTGAGAGTGTGCAGTGCGGCAGGGAGGACACAGGCAATGAGGCGTCCGCAGTGTTTTTGTCCAGAGCTTAAAAGTCGTGTAATGATGCAGTGGCAGAGCTGGAGGCCCCATAAAGACTGGGAGGACCTCATTTCAGTGGCCTACTGCTGCTTCAGTGTCTGACTAGCTGCCTCTGTCACCCCTTCTTTTAGGAAAGGAGGCAGAGCACATAATTAAGATATACAGCCCAGCGTGGCCTGAATATATAGACTGAAAATATAGAGGAGTGCACCAGTCGGCCTCAATCACAGCCTGCGGTTCAGTGTTTGGCTGCAAGCGGTGCCCAGACCTGCGCGAGTATGTCTATGTGTGCGCGTCTGTCAGCAGTCTGAGCAGCATGCTATAAAAGGCTGGTGAGTCGAGCCATCGCCTCTCTGTGTGCCGGGGTCATGCTGAGCCAAACTGAGCGTGGTTTGGAACACGTACACACACTCTACTAGGATATTCTGTGTGCGTGTGTGTGTGTGTGTTTGTGTGTTTGTGTGTGTAGGATGCAACCCAGCTCCCTGACCCCCAAGTTCTTCCCCCTGTCCTGCCCCTCAGTATTCGTCATATATAATCCTGCTGTCCCGGGGCAATAGCGTGTATCTGAGAAGACACATCCTACTGCTCCTGAGCCGGGGCCCAATACACACAGGCCAGCCCTTGCCTCAGTCGCTCTAATGCTTTGTCACTCTCTAATGATAACTATCCATCAATAGCAGAGGCGGCACTCTTTGGAAATGAAGATTGATTGAATTAGCGTCAAGTGCGCTGGCCACTGCATTGTGGCGGCAACCTGTAATTACAATGTCAGGATCACTGAACCCCCGTCTCACTTATCCCCCCACTCCCTCGAACAAGACATTGAACTTAAGACATTTGCACCAGTGTTGATTACAAGGTCTGTGGTCTGGGCTGATTTACTTCACGGAGTTCCTAATGGCAAGCGAAAGGCACGGTCGTTTGCAGCAGATTAGTGTATCGCTCTTTGTGTGTGTGTGTGTAGTCAATGTTTTTCCCCTCACATTGAATCAATAGCAGTGATCAAGCCATTGTACCATCATTGTTACAGCGGATTATCCTCATTTTATTTAGTGTCATTGTCCTAACACAAAATAAATCACGTGGTTCGAGCTCATATAACAGTGCAAGAAAAATAAGGGAAGGCAACAACAGCTAAATGCAAATGTGTATCATTTTACAAACTATTCCTCATTGCAATTAATTTTTAATATGTGCAACAACTACAATTATTAAAACTATTACTTCTGGTACAATTACAGCTTAAAAGCAATCACCGTCTGCAGACCCAAATAAGTTGGGGCCCTGTGTAAAATGTAAATAATAACTGAATTAAATGGTTTGTAAATGTCATAAAACCATATTTTGTTCACAATACAACACACAACACAACACAATAACACAAACATAATAACATACTAACAACATATTAGGTGTTGAAACCAAAATAATTTACCATTTCCTGAAAAATATTATGCAGCATTACATCAAAATTTGGGACAAGGGCCAGAAAAGGCTGGAAAAAAGTAAGTGCCTCATACATCTTATAGTAAAATATAGATAATATAAATGTCCCATTTATACCAAGTCTTTTTATTTTTATTTTTTATTTTTTCAAGATATATTTATTGAGAAATCCACCTGATTATATCATAATATTTACAATATCAAAACATTGCTCTTCTTTTAAATATGACAAACAAAATAAGCATAACAAACAGAGTCCAGAAGGACAGAACATTATCACAAGACATAACAACACAACCAATAATCCCCCTGCACACACCACCCCAGTCCCAGCAACCCACCATGGCCAGCTACAATTTACAAAACATGAACATAAACACAACCACTGATTATAACTACAAAAATATAGAGAGGTGCCCAGATTTTATTAAAAGAACAGAGTCTGTCAGAAAGAGTATATCTTATTCTTTCAAGATGTAGTGTATTTATAAGGTCATTAAGTCAACCTTTTGAGGGAGGGGCATCTTTTTTCTTCTAGTGTATAAGATGTTTCTTTGCAATAATGATAGAATAGGATATAAAGCATTGCTTTGCACTGTTTAAACTTGCAATATCATCAGAGGTCTCCAGAATAATTGTTAATGGTTCAGGCTTCAACTGCACATGAAGAATATGAGATATTAAATCAAAGACCTCAGTCCAATTTCTGTTATATCCGGTCTTTTTATTGAAATTTTATCAGTTAAATTAATTAGTTGCTCAAACTGTTTTTTATTTTGTTTGCAAGCTTTTTTCAGCCCTTTGTTGCCCCCATCTCTAGGTTTTTGTGATGTGTTGCTCCCATTAAATGAGAAATGAGACATTTTGTTACATAAAAAGGCAAGTTTCAGTTTCAGAATTGCAAACCCTTGAATTTTGTTTTTATTTAAATTTTATACACTGCCCCAATTTAATTATTTTATATATGTATATATATATATATATATATATATATATATATATATATATATATATATATATATAGAGAGAGAGAGAGAGAGAGAGAGAGAGAGAGAGAGAGAGAGAGAGAGAGAGAGAGCTTGATATTTGAGATCATTGTCATAATTAATTAAAAAGTCACACTAATTTTATTAAAAGACAAAAACAACAATAATTTACATTAATCTTTAATTTAGGATCAACCACAACTACCCCCAAAGTCTCCCATCAGCATCTCCCCTTCTTTGTGGGAAATTGGGCTGAAGTGTTTGTTATTAAATATGTCCGGGGAAACTCCATCCGACTTCATTTCATATAGCGGCACATGACTCAGGGGATTGGAGTCCAACCAATTAACCTCACCCTCACTCATTAAAACTCCTCTTTCATGGCCAGAAGCAGCTCATCCGCTAACACTGGACATGAAAGCACAAATTTGTCCATCCAAAACTCTTAAAAGTAATTGAAAGGTAGATATGAAGGGCCAGTAATGGGGTGACAGGGTGGAGTGAAGTGAAGAGAGAGAGTTGATTATTGAGAGCAAAAAGGCAGCCATTGCATGGACTGTATCTCTGTGAATATGTGATCAGTATAGAAAGGCCAATAGGATGTACAAAAATCTTTGGAGCGACCCCTCAGGATTATTTCGCTCAAGGTCACCATATGGTCGGCGTCTGTCCGAAGTGAAGTGGCTGCAAGATGGAGGACCAAAAAGTATTTATTGATAGATGGTAAATGTCATAAATAAACTGCTCATCACGAAATTTTTACTTCTCTTTGTTGGGACTTTTTTTTGTCTCCAATTCAGTCCTTCTACTTGCAATGTTTTTTTTTTATTTATATTTATGTGAAAAATGCTGTTTACTATGAGTGGTTAAATAAATACAAATTGTTATGATAATTTGTAGTAGTAGTAGGAATGGGCCAATGAGTCATTTTAGTTTGGATCCAGATCACAGGTTAGATCCAGGAGTGTTTTAAGGGATTGTATGGGAAAGGTGCTCAGTTCACTCACTACAAAAACAACTGATTAGTTTTAGCAGATTTTTTACCGTTGTGAGATATAAGAGCTTCGGGACTCATTGGAAAAGAGCATTTACCCCTGAACTAGAAGATTTTCACATCTGAGTCCAGGTCTGGGCACTATACCATTGGGAGATGGGACCAGTGCCTTGGGAGAGGCCTATGGTCTCCGAGTGCTTCTAGTTTTGATTTTTCATTTCTTTCATTATTGTATATTTGTGTATTACTGTACATTGATACATCTTTCTTTGTTCATACACAGAACCAACAAAACAAAACAAAACAAACAAAAAAAATGCAAAACTGCAAAAATATTTCTCTGCCGAGGATTTTTATTTGTTGATTTATTTGTTCCACCATTGAGCATTGTCCAACCTGGTCTATTGTTGTCTTGCCATTTAATGTTTCTCATTGAAAGTCCATTTATGCCACCAAACAAAAACATTAATATTAGTCATACGATAGAAAATACAGCACAGTAATTGCATGTGCACTGCCCCGACATTTCAATTCCCCCAATTTAAAAAAAAAAACATCTTTCCAGGCCTTTGTGGAGACTATCTAATGGGTTAATGCATTGAGAGGCTCATTTCATGCCAAAAGGACTGTGTGCGCGCGCGCCTGTGACTTGCACAGTTATCAGGCCACATGCAAACAACACAATCTCTGTCATCTGCATCAGAATAATTACAATGAGATAAACACAACCATTTGACTATTTTCACAGGGATCTAATCTGAAGCTCTGTGAAAGCGCGCGGGACATGATCGAATCCCAGCTTAATGGCACTGATCACTTCTCAGTCTGCAGTCACATTCCTCATCAGTACCCCACATCTGTACTTAAGTAAAAGTTACTTCAGGATGTTGTCATTCAAGTACAAAATTGTTACTTGAGTGAAAGTGTAAAAAAAAAAAAAAAAAAAAAAAAAAGTGTACTAGTGCTACTACCACAGTTATTTTTACATCTATGACTTTCATCACTGTCACTATTTGGGTTACTATTACTACCACTAATACAACTGCTACTATTATGACTACTACCACTACTACTACTACTTTTACCCTCAATACTATTTCCCCCGTTGCCACTGAGATTAAAAAGAAGAAATTTTGTTTTGTGATTCTAAAAAGATACTTGAGTAGAAGTAATATTTTTTCCTCAACTTTGACTTTATTACTACTACCAAGAATACTACTGTTCTTATGGTTACCACAACTGCTACTACTATTACTACTTCAACTATTATCACTACTTCTACTAGTACTTTTACTGTTGAGTTAAAATAAAATTGTAGAGCTTCTAAAAGGAGAAGAATTTACTTTTTTCCCCAAGTATGCTTTGGAAAATGTACTAATAAAGTAATTTTACTTCAAATAATTTACTAATTCCTTTCCACGTAGGCATTGGCAGTATTCCTTTATTCAAAGTAGGGATTCTGGTAAATATTTTTGTTGTTTCATTAAGAGTTTGACACTTTGCTCAGCGGTGTCATAGATAAGAATGGTCTGGGCCTTTTGTCTGGAGGTCACAACGGCAGTGAACTCGAAGTGTATTGGTTACAGCCCAGTGGTCTACGTGTTTTTACCTCCTTTTAGCTAGAAGGCAAACGGCATCCGAAATCTGATTAGCCTCCATTATAAAGAGTGATATTTTCATCCCGTCGCTTCTCGGCACTGCGTCAGAGCATTTACTCGCCTTAATGCCGGGAAAAGCCTGCTCTTTTGACAGATAGTAGATATTTGTAACATCCCTTGTTTGGACATTTCTGTCTTTTGTGACATGGAATAAAAGACGGGCAAGAAAATATAAAGCAACTAAATAATGTCAAAAGATCAGAAATCAATGGGCAGCGGGAACGTGATCCTCACAGCTCCGTACGACCCCCCCCCCCCCCCAACCCCTTTCACATTACGGGTGTCTTTCTGTGGCCACTGAAGTTGCTTGTGTTCACCCCCTCGGAGATGTAACTCAAGCATGAGGAAGCCGTCCGACAATGTTTGGATACGGAGCAAAAAATAGCCTTTTACTTAAAGGTTACTGGCCGAGGTTTATTGAGTTACATATTCGTCAGTGACAGGAGGCATAAGAGTTTGTTAATGTGGAGGTTTGTGTTTCATGTTTTGATGTAACCGTGATGTGCACAAGCAGGAAATGATCAATGAGGAGGGGGATAAAATGGGACTTTAAATGGAAGTTTGGGTCAGATGTAACTAAATGGATGAAGAAGTCTGGAGGAATTGATTGGGACAAATGTTTTAGCTTGGCATTCAGAATTGTTAGCATGAAGAGTTTTTGGTTTGGATTTTGTGTATTTATTGTACAGTTTGCATTCAAGATAAAATTATTAAATTACCATTTTATAAATAATTCATATATTGAAAAAAAAAAAGAAAAATAGATTTATTGTACAGATATTTATTGCACTGTATTGTTCAAAAGCAGTGGGTAAATTCCTCATTAATAGCTCTTCTTTTGTGTAACAATAATTTCTAAAATATTTTGTTAAAATTGTAGGTCATCAATAGGAATATTGTATCTTTTTAAAGTAGGATTAGACTCTGTTTAAACTAAATTTAAGGGTTATTCTGGAGGTTACAGGATAGGGTTTCAGCTTCTTTGAGAGTTGTGATCTGTTCTAATGAGAAAAAGCCAATGCAGCTCCACAATGCTTTGTGTCACCCGCTGAGGCTGAGAGATAGACACAGGATTAAAAAAAGAAAGGAAAGAAAAAAAACAATTTCTGGACATTTCTAGGAG
Source organism: Bostrychus sinensis (assembly GCA_020698575.1). Classification (NCBI taxonomy): domain Eukaryota; kingdom Metazoa; phylum Chordata; class Actinopteri; order Gobiiformes; family Eleotridae; genus Bostrychus; species Bostrychus sinensis. The sequence goes on along the minus strand of CM036260.1, from coordinate 16,528,819 downwards.
ATAAATTTAATTTCTTTGCTATTTGGAGGTCTTCTTTGAAAATGCAATTGTAATGAACACATTCAAAACTAGAGAATAGATTTACTCTCGGCTTCAAATAAGTTGGCGTTATCGGACTCTGTCATTCGCTCCTTCCCATTTTCGAGCTGCTAATTGATGTTTTTGATGTTGGCGAGAAAATTGAAGAAAATGTCATGTGTGAACCGGCGCGGAAGTTAATAAGATTGACTTCGTTGACTGAATTCACAATGAGCGACGGAGAGGCGTGTAATGGGGACTGCTGCGAATTCGTTCGTCCATCTGCCGAGGATGAAATGGACACCTTGTGCGAAGCGGCCCGGTCCGGGGCGATATGGAGGATGGAGCTGGTGGGACGCCCCTGAACCTTAAACACATCGGGACGTTTCTTCCCCCACTCGTTGGCAGTCGGGTTTTGTTGTGGCACTGATTGGAGTGCATAAGCAGCTGTTTTTCCAGAGGGCTCCTGGCCTGGCTTTTCTGTGCAGCCGTCTCCCAGGGCTGCCTCCTTCCTTGCTGCGAACAATGCTCGTTTTTAATGCTGTTTTGAGTTTGAAAAGCCACGAGCATTAGAAAGGTTAGATTAAGATGTGGCTAAAAGATGCACCCATATCAGTTAGGGTCATTGCATATGCTTGGCCAATGTGTAACAGAGCCTGAACATAAATCCGCTTAAATAAAAGCAGAGAAGCACCACCGGGGTCGCTCAATCTTGAGCCATTTATTGAGCGCTGGCTTTAAGCCAGGCATATGGCTTTTGTTTCCTTTGCTAAGTTTAAGTTAATAATTGAATCACCAAATTTATTATTATACCAAAATGATTATTATTGTTTTTATATATTTTTTTCAAATATTAATTAGAATAAAATAGCAGACTCTTGTCTTATAGTGTAGTAATTGCGTCTGCATTTTTAATTAGAGGATGGCTGAGCTCATTTTGGTTCAATGCTTCTGATTATCTTCCCGGCCTAAAGGGGCCTAAGCGAAAGCCCTAATATGGCCAGTACCCCCAAGCGCTGATCTTTTGAAGACACCGAAAAAAGGTGGCCTCTGCTATCGCTCGCCCTCCAAGGATCGCGGATAAGGGACGTTATTCTGCGAATAGGCAATTAATTCTGTTGGCAACGATCGGTTTGAGCGTCTTCCCCCACCGCCCCTCCAAATGCCCTCCTCGCCACCCTCCACTCGCCATTTGAAATGCTAACACAATGAAATATTTTTCTATTGGTTCGTGTCCCTCGGCTAAGCCACCGCCGCGGGCGAAGAATTTCATCGACTGATGAGACCACAGGCGTGCCCGATAAAAAGGTTAACTGTACGTGACACACACTCCAAGTAGCCGCGCTACCTTGAACTCTCAAGTTCTGTAACTTTTATTTGACTTTATATTGTTAGTGAGGCCGCTCTTGTTTGGCCGCTAAGGCTAAAGGGAAAAATACGTAGCAGGCCTGTAGGTGCCTTACTGAAAATGGATAATGTGTCACGTTTTTCTAAAGACTTGTTTTTGATTGTGCTTTTCCGGCGATGGCATTATGCTGACGAGATTTCATTGTCTGCTGATTACATGACAGCTTTTTTTCATATAAAGAAATGACGTGGAATCAAATGTGTTGCCTTTCAGATGATAATTCAGCGCAGGTTTTAACCATGTAATGTGCCGTTTCATTCTCTATGATTGAAGCTTTAATTTGTTGTGTGTTGAAAATGTTTCTTTTAAAAGCAGTGAAATTGATGAAAATAACCAAACAAAGCCAAGATTGTATTTAGACTGAACCATTACTATTCTTCTGTTTTGCTCCGTTTGCTTTCATTTCCTTTCACAACATACAGTTTGTTTCCATTGTGCTAGATTTTACAATAGCTTAGTTCTGCGGTGTACGGGTTTATTTTTTCCACCTTCAGGGATAGGCAAGGTAGACTGCCAGAGAGTGGGAGGAGGAATCCAGGCTGTTTTCAAATTGTTAGTAAAAGATATATGGGCACAGAATAGGTATGGCTGCGGCGGTACCCCCAACCCCATCTTTCGTGCACACACGGCGCACACACCACTGCAGTAGGACTGAGGCAGGTGGCTCCCCATGGCTGCGGCTTCATGACAACATGCCATTAGAAATAGCAGGCCTGTTGATCAATCCTGCCGACATGACAGCTCCGCCGCCAGGCCCGGCTCTTTGAGTGCCGGCGCGGCGGCAGCTCCCTCTCCCGTTCCTCCACACTAATTGGTGAAGGTTTCTCTTATATATGCTCGTGGCACAGGGCTTTTTTCTCTCCTCCTCCTGCTTTTCTTCTCTTCTCTCCTCTTTTTTTTAGCTCCTCTTCCCCTCATCCTCCCCCGCCCCATTTCTGCCACCCATTTTATCTCTCCCCTTCTCTATATTTATTTATATATCTTTTTTTGTTTTTCATTTTAACATTGTCACATTGGAAGCGATAACTTTGGGTGAAATATTGCAAGTGGGTTGAGTAAAGGGATGTGTACGCCGCGGGCACTGTTCGTTCTGTATTTTTCTCGGGACGACTACCGGAGCTGGGATTTGACATTGACTCTAGGCAATGTGCATCAGCAGCACATACACAATGGGGATCATCCAGAAAGAATTAAATCAGTGTCAGGTGAAATGAAGGAGGAATGAGAACTTTCTGAAGGCTTTTAATTTGTAACTAAAATGCAGCATTGTAATTATATGACATCTATGTACTTATATGCTTTTCATAAACATCTTTGACGTATACATGCATTTTTCTGCCTTTTGTCGTGTAATCCGCATCAAACAGAATTAAGTTGCAAAACGTCAAAACAATTGTCAGAAAATGGCTGAAGTCTTGTCACAGCACATGAGGCTGTGTGTGTTTGAATCATTCTTAAACGCCACCCACTCGGAATCTCTCCCAACTAAATAAATGAGGGGGAGATAAGCACACATTAAATGTTTAACTGTCTCCATTTGTCATCTGTTTTAGCCTCTTAATTAAACTGGCGCAGCTTAGCCCCGGCTCTCCAAAGCACTGAGCGCACACACCGTCCTGCCCATGATTAATTTGGCCGTTAATATTTATTTTCCTCAGTGCTGCTAAGTTAGCGGCTTAGTGGAGGGTAAACCTGAGATTTCTGCATGATGCAAACAGGAAAAGATTTATTTTCTGATCCCATTAAAAGTGAGGAGAGGCCTTCAGTCTATTTAGGTGTTGAAAACATTAACTACTACCTCCACCCAGTGGCACAAAGTGAAAAAAGGCAGGTGTGATTGGCAGCACACGGCATTAATGTAGTGGGAAGAGTTGCCTTAAGCGACGGGGGGATGTATTCGCCACACAATGGTGCCGCTATCTGGCGCTCCGCATTGTCTCTCTCATCGCCGACCTTATTACATGCCGTATTTGGCATGAAGAATCCCCTTCTTATCCGCGCTGAATTTTAATGCCAATGTGCTTAGATGGCCGGCGTATTCTAGTAGTTGTTTTGACATCATATTTCATATTCGGTGTGTATGTTGGTTTATTATTTCTTGTTGAATCAGAAAGGGGATCTGTCTGCAGTGCTGTACACTCAACTTGTTTTGTAAAAATGGAGTGAGAATGAATATTGTTGAATGTTGTTGTGTGCTGCCGCTTTTTCAGGGCACGAGCAGCAGCTATGGAGAACAGAGGAGGCAGGGAGATGCCGTGCCGGCCCGGGGTGAGAGGGAGAATTGGGGGGTTCCTCTGAAGCCCCTCTCCAGATCCAAGGAGCTGGGAGCGCCGATCAAAGACGTGTGTTTTATGAGGCTGGTGCGAGACTTTGAAGTCCCCGAGTCACCTACAGCACTCACTTCATCAAGTTCACTAGTGTCTTAATAGCAGATCAATAAGTTTCAAAGTCGCTGAGTTAATTTGATAGCGGTGCTGATGTGATCACGCTGAGCCGCAGAGCTGTGCCTCCTTCCCTCCTCTTCTAGTCTCCTCTCACCTAGACGGGACCTCTGTCAGCCTGTTAAGTTGAATTAGGCGCCGCTGGTTGTTTGCATACACACCTCATGTAAACACTTAAACACTGTTGATCTTAGAGCTTCTGCAATTAATAAATACCTACAATGTCATATCCAGTATTTATTCTATGACCTTTTTAGTTACCTACATTTACTACAAATTTGTAATCTTTTTTTACATTTAAATCAATTAAGATATAATAAAAAATACTTAGAGTTTCTCAGGAAAAATGTGTAAAGCAGTTAATAATTAATTGTATAGTGTGACAAATGTTATTTATTTTAATGAAACAATAATTATATATTTTATTATTACCAGGTCTTAAAATTTTTTATCTAAGGGTTACAGTTTTTTAATTGTATTTCAGTTAATTTTAATATTTAAAAAATAATTATCCCTTAAAAAAAATCCTGTTACAATATTTAGTAAAATCTGTGAATTTACACTTAGATTTTTCAGTGAATGTTTTTCAAAATTATAAAGCAAAGTTTTTTTTAAATAATCATTGCGGCCGCATCGCTGCCGGCTTTTGTAGATTTAAAAGAAATTGCGCTCTTTCTTATTTACGCTATTCATTTAGAAAAAGGCCATCTGTATTTGCAGCGGCGATACAAGCTCCACTCTTGGGCCGATCGGCTTCTGCAGAACAAAAGCCCAATTTAGAGTGTTCATCTGAGGGTTGCTAATGGTATTACAGGGCGGGCGGCAGGAGTCCGGAGCTCCGAGGTAAGCCCGCAGCTTGACCTCCACTCAGACCAATTCACAGAGCCGCACCGTTACTCCCACATCTGTCAGCTCTCTGAGATCTCTCAACACTTTTATTTGTATTTATTCTTCTGTGAAAATGAGCTTTTAAGTAGCTGGAAAAGATGTTGTTTGTTTCGGTCAGAAGTGCTGCTTGACATTTGATCAGAAAATTGTGGTAAAACTTGAGTTTGTCTTAAATACAAAGGAAATAAAGGGCTTTCATTTTTAAAATAATGCAAAAGACACTGTAATGCTCAGGGAACAACGAGAAAAGCACACACATGTCATCTGCTTAATTTTTAAAGACAGGTGCAGGTAGGGTTGTCTGGTTGTGGCAAATATTTTCTATGTCAAACGCTGTGTATTAAAGGCGTTCAGAGATGTTTTGTTGGAGAGGAATAAGTGGAAGTGTGACAGATGAGACGAGGATTGAGGAATAGTGTGGAGCGTCGTGTGGAGTGCTGCTTCCCGGCGTCAGGCTGTGTGTGTGGGATCTGTGTGGTCCTCAGCGGTCGGCGCTCCGCTGGGCTCCGCTCACTGCGCTGGAGGTCCAGGGTTTTAATGAATGTTTCATGTTAAATTTAGCGCCAGCGCCTCTCACACGGCAGCGCGTCTACATCTTACTCTCCTCTGCTCTGAAAAAGGTGAAAATCCACATCCTTTTGTAAGAAAAAGGAAAAAAAAATCTTTAAAAAATTATGCCCTTTGAATAAGATTTTGTGTGCCGCTGTCAGAATTAGTTGCCATTTATAATTTCAGTCTATTAAAAACTGTTAAAATTACAAAAAAGTTATTTTAAATTCCGTTTTGTCTCGAGGTTCCCGCTGTTCGTGCACCATGAAATCTTGCTTCATTAAAAGTGTATTAATCTTGTCTCGTCTCATGGGAGGTACCTTAAGATGATGTTGTGTCTTTTTCTTTAAATTGTTGGAGGAAAAAAAATCTTCCAGATTTGGTCCCTGTCAGTCAGAAATAATTGTGTGCTTAATCTTGTCCCTGATGGATGACTTGGAGTTCAGCAATGGGCCAGCTCCAATGACAAATACAATATTAATATTCATTAACTGCTTTGACAATGCTAATTTTGATGCAGTAGTAAAGGGCCTTCCAAAGTTAGCGGCCAAAGCATCAGAGCTGAGCAAGGTGGCAAGATAATTTGTGCTGCTTTGCTGAGCTGAAGGCTTTTTAAGTCTTAAGCAGGGGAAAAAAAGGCTAGGTACCACAAACAAAATAAAAGAGAAAGGGAAAAAGTTCAGACGCATTGGAAACCAGGACTGTGGAAGTAATACGATCAAGAGACGGCTACAAAAATTTGACACCTCCAATGCTGCATCTTTGAGCAAATATTTTTTTTAAACAAAAAAACTTACAACAAAAAAGGAGCACAACATGGTAAGTCAGCATTCTTGATTTTTTTTTTTTGTTTGTTTAATCTTTTTGATCTTTTCAATTATCGCCATTTGAAGATCAATAGTCATTTTTTTCTACTGTGGTTAAAAGGCTCACAGCGGTGGTATAGTGGATGCTCGGATCACGGCTTTAAGAGTGGGCTTCCTCTCTTCAAGCCACCAGTTGGCCGGCTTGAATTTTCTATTGCCAGCTCTCATGAAAACCTTACAGGGCTTGTATCATTTATTGGTATTTTTTGCTATTGTTTTAACTTGGCTTGTTGTTTGCTTGTTGGTGTCTGGCAGGTTTGGCTTTGGAGTTGCTTGTAGCCCTTTCAGTTGTGCTAAGAGAATTGAGGCTGGAAAGTTGGATTTGGAAAAAGAGCTGCTGCTACAACAGGCATTTTTTGGTGATGAATTTTTTTTTCTTTTTTGTCTTTGGATTAATTTTTTCCGAGCATCAAAAATCCACCGACGGGGCAGGACCGAAGGGCAAGGCGGCCGGGTTTGGAAATCGGGACGCTTTTTTCTGGGCTTTTTCTCCGTTGCTCCCTGACAGGTTTTTTTTTTCCGCCAGGCGTTGTGTTTTTGATTTTGTATTTAATTTAGTGTGACTAGCGCTTGAATGGAGCGTGGCTAGTTTCGGGGGGATTAATGACATGACGAGAGACACCCCGCTGCTTGAGTTTTTAGCCAAGTTAGGGCAACTCCTATAGACCGCACTCCACTACCTTTATGTCCCGCCGAATGAAAGACCCGCACGCTCTCCCTCTCTCCTTCAACTTATCAAAAGAAAAGAGATGGACACAAAAGGGCTTGTTATGGGGGGGAAAGATGGGGCGCAAAGTGGGGGATAGACTAGCGGAGAGAGTCCCGGTACAGAGGCGGAGGAGCGGAGCCAGGAGAGCACAACCAGCTCCCCTCCGTCTCATCCGGGACGCAGGATAAAGAAGTCGGCGTAAGTCCTAACTCCTTCCAGTGCTCCTCGGGCCGGTTCCTCCTTATCGGCTGAGCCCATCGGCCGCCATGCATTCTGCCGTAGAAGGAGGTGCTGCCCCCCAGTGGATTAGTTGCTGACATGGTGGTGGGAGTCTGCTTGAAGTCTGTGCACTACGGCGAGTGCCAGCATGCTTGTTTTAACCAGGAACCGAGCAGCATCACAAATACAGCTCTTTTAAATGGTAAGACTTTTTAACATTTTAATTATATGCTTCATTTTCCCCTCTCCGTGTTTGTCTTGAAATATTCCCATCTGATTGCATTTAGCCGTGGATATTTTTTTTGCCACCGCTCTGTTTGGCAATTTATAACACTTATGTGGCTAAGTGACACATTGACAATTTGGATAATGAAAGGCACTGTTTGATTGCTTTGTCCTGACAACCTGACAGGGCTCTATTATTGAGAGGCATCAACCTGAACACGGCTGGGACTTATTGCCACTAAAAATCACTTACATGCAATAACTTGGTTTGTAAATTGGATTTTTATTTGGGAGAAATTTTAAATATTAAATGTTGAATTTGTATGTGAATGTGAGGCATTGAGAGATATTTTTACACCTGCTGTTCTTGTGTTTTTATTTAGTAAATTTAAGCTTTTATCTATATTTTCCTAATGTATATATAAAAAAGTGTGTTTTAATTATATTTTAGCTACATTTTAATACTACAAGTTTTTTTTTTAAATGTATTGAATTTTTTGGGCTATTATTTGTAGTTTGTCATTTTGACATTTTTTGTGACATTTTTTGTGACATTTTTGGTCGTGTGCAGACATCTTTGGGCAGTGCGCGAGAGTATTTTTTTGTCTGCTTTTTTGTGTGTTGTTGATGCCGTTGTTGTAGTGATTGGGAGCTGTCCATCACTTGCCGGCGAACTGGCAGTTTACTCAGGGAAGTGCTCTCGGGACAAAAGGAGGTGGCAGGAGCGTGGCGGGACGGCTGAATGGAGGGAGGGCAGCCAATTAGCCGCCGCCTTGTCGGGACCCTTTTACTTGTCACGCTCCGGCCTGGCTGCTATTGTCCCAAACTGTGTAAAGGACATTCCCCAGGCTTTTGTTTTGGCTCCGTGGGCCTCAGGATCCTGCTACAGGCCGGGGCCGCCACCACCACTCACACTCGCTCTGGAAAAATATTTAACTTCTTTAAAATAATCCTGCCGTTGTTTTTGTTATTTCACATATGTTTTCCGCCTAATTACTTTTCATTATTTTCCGCTGCCTCTAAACCTAATCAGATTTTACATACATAAAACACGTGTTACTGGGCTGAGGTGCGCGTAATTTATTCCATAAATATTTAATTTGTCATGGTCATTAGTCAGGTTTAGGTAGTTAGAGGTTATGAGAGATAATTTAAGAATGACAAGTCTAGTTAATTAAAAGATATAAAAAATCCAAGTGACGAGCCAGTGTTGAAAATGTTCAATCTGGTGTCAGGATTTTTATTGGGGATGATTTCAAGTTATTTTTAATGAGAAAAGAAATTGGTATTAAATTAAATGATAATATATTATTAATGTTGCATTTCTCATTACTATTATTATTATTTTAATCTGTAAAATTTACATTGAAATTATTATTGTTATTTTTTATATTTTAAAATTTGAAATTGTGCCTTCATAGCTATGTAAAAAAACTGCTCAAATTGAAAAGACAAATCCAAATGAAAATATTTATGTTATCTGTGCTCTTGTTCAAAAATGCTGCCTTTAAGAGTCACACCACTAGAGTCTGAAGGAATTCACCTCAGTCTTGTGTAAAATCACGGCCAGGAGATCTCTCGAATTTGCTTTTTGTCTTTTATCTAAAAAAGGAAGTCTTGACCACGTGAATCTCATCGTTTGACTTTCTGACAAAGGAGAGACTTGAAGAGAGCTGGTCCTGCGAGGAGGGAGCGAGGAGCGGAGGAACTGCTCTAGGCCTTGTTCACATGAACCTTGAATGGAGCTGTGTGTGTAGGATTCTTCTGCGAGCTATTGTTTAGAAAAAAAAAACTCCAAAGGATGGCGACGAGAGGTGCCACGTCCGTGTCAGAGCCGAGACTTTCTCTCCCCCCGGAACAAAAAGTCTATGAAGAGCGGACTGTCACAAACTGACTGTTGGCCACACTTTGCTGAGCCTGCCCTCCCTTTGTGGATGTTGTTGTGTCTTGTTCCTTTTTTCCCTTTTTCTACTAGATCTCTCTCTCCCTCTCCATGCTGCTCTCTCCTCTTTGTCTTCTTTACCTTGTAGCCAAAGCTTTTCAAGCTGCCAGTTCTTCTCTGGGCATCCTGGAGGCACAGCCGAGCCCACACACATACACACTCTTAAGAAAGGCATACACAGACCCGACGTACAGCTGGGATTTGGGTAATAACTCACCTTTTTTTCTCTGTCTGTTTGTGAGTATATATTTTTTTCCGCAGTATTGCTAGTGGGAAGCAGTACTGAGAAGGCTGCACACAATAATTTTTCCTTCTGCCTTGCGCATCCTTCTTGTGTACGTCTTGTCACCGGCTTCACAACTTTGACTAGAGCAGAGACGAGGATATGGCTGCCCTCCATGAAGCAGGATTTTTTTGAAGAATGGGTGGGAGGGGAGCACTGTAGTGACTGTATGGGGATACTAGGCCTCAATCCTGCTCCAGAGTTCAAGGGGACAATGGCGGCTCAAACGGGGTAAACACATGCACAAGCAAAAGGAAGGAACAAGCACAAAAAAGACGATTTTGAGGAGGAGGGGTCAGCGGCGCGGCCGAGGGGGTCATGTACCCGCGGGACACAGCCTCAGCTGGGACGGAGGAGCAGCATCAGCCGGAGGAGGTAGTGGAGGAGTTGGTGGAGGAGACTGAGGGGGCCAAAGCGGGACTGGGGATGGGCCCGGGGCTGTCGCTGCTCCAGCAGGTGGGATGCTGGCACCTGAATCTGAGCAGCTGGGTGAGTAACGCTGCTCTGAACTACCTGCTTTTCAGTCTGTTGAGGCCTTTTAGAGACGGGCAGGTTGGTCTCAGGTAGAAAAAAGGGTTGGGCTAAACAGAGGAGTGGTCAGCTCAAAATGAGACACACCACCAGCTGCTGAAAATGTCTGCATGATTGAAATTGTGCTTATTCTTTACATTTATTAACCTTTGAAACCATCAGAGGGTCACCTTAAAATTGTGTCATTTAAACTTTGCAGTTGTTTAACTGTTCATAAAAATGATTTTCAGTTTTATTCAGTATTATTTGTGCGGCTCTTAACATATGGCTCAGAACCTTATCTCTCTCTAATTTACAATTTTGAGCAAGAGTTGTTTAAATGGTGATCAAAGCTTTGTACAAAGTAGATTTATTTCTGGCTTAGTTGTGTTAATTATAGTCATTCTTGTAATAAATTATTTGGGAAGGGTGGAGCTCAGAAAGTGGCGGTAGTACTGAAAAGAAAAGGTTGTAAAATATAAGAAGTGTGTTATGTATTTTTTTTGCATGAATTTTGTTTTAGCAATCTTGTAATGCAATTATAAGCAGCTTTAATAATAGTGAACACTGGGCCTAGTTTAGATGCTGTGTGTAAGGCTTGTGTCCTATTTAATTTCAATGTTCAAAATTGGCACTGTCATTTAAAACCTTTATTTGTTGGCTGCTGGATCACTTTGTTCTTGTTTTTGTAGTACATTTGTGGTCATGCACTGAATTCATTCGCACAGTTGTAAAATCTGTCCTTATTATGTAAGGTAAACCTGTCTACAATGGTGATTTCTGCACTCGAAACTAATTGGAATCTTTGAAATCTCTTGAAAGACGCCACTAAATTAAGTTTTTGAAAGGGGCATTTTCTCTCTTGAGGTGAATTTTTATTAAAACCTTATTTGATCAAACTCATGCAAAACCATGACATGTAAAATAAGATTTCAATAACCTCGCATATTAACATATCCCTTTGTTAATGTTGCCATCCAATTCAAATTCTTAATTGCCTTGGCTTTCAACTGAATTTCTGAGGGTCTGATTGCATTTCAAAAGGCAGAATTCAGCGTGGCTCTTAACACCGCGATACAATATCACCTCTTAGAGAAACCCCTTTAACTCAGGTATGAGAGCTCAAGAGCCTGTTTACATTGAAAAGAGCAAGGCAGGGGAAAAAAAGCCTTCAACACGCGTCTTAAGTCGATTTCGTCTTCACAGAATACAACAGCCCTTACCAAATAGCACTTCATATTTAAGCTATTTGTGCGCACTTTTATTTATCCATGACATACCCCGACGTGTCCTTTCTCCGATTCTATTTGATGTGCCGACTATCAAAGATGGGAAGCTGAAAATAAGTGGTGACGGAACGACTTGAGTGCAAAGCGGAGCGAGAAGGAGGAAGGGGAGGCAAAGGCTCTGGCCCACATAATATTTTTGTTCGGCGCTCTGATCAAGCAGTCGGCGTGTCACTGCAGCAAAGTGAATAGATTAACTTTTAAATATAGTGTGGTCTCGGGAGCCCCCTTGCCCTCAGAGACGCATCTTCACTGCGAGAGGAAAACTGATCAACACCTCCCGATCTGCCTTAACCATCCCTCCCCCCTTTTTTCTTACAATTCCCAGGTTCTTCATATTGTGGAGACTTCTTCTTTTCCTTTTGATTAACCAAGAAATATATGATGTGGTTGTTTTTTAATCAGCTGAAGGATCATGGGTTAGATAAGGCTTTAATTTTTCGGATTGCTTTTTTATTCCATTGGTGATAATCTCCTTAGTACTCCCTGAGACTGTCTGCTTGAATGTGGAGGCTGATTTGATTGAGTGCAAGTTTCTCTTTTCTTTATTTTGCTTGATGTTGATCTTTCGCCTGGAGGGGGCACTCTATAGCTCTATAAACCAAACTGTAGCAGATGATTCATTAAAGGACAACACACTTTGTACTTGTTTTTCTGTAATCAAATAGTTCAAATACAAAAATACTCGTCAGTCAGACTCTCCCCTTTAGCTCCTCCGTGTGTAACTCATGATGTTGCTCCATGGGCCTTGGACCCGCGCCACTCACACGCACGTTCTGGGAGAGGCTCTGGCAGCTTTTTCTGCTTGCTTTGGAATTCGGAGGCCTGCGAGGAGCCCAATCCATCACTCCACTGTCATCTCCACATCTCCAGCGCTGTGTGTGCTCCCTTCCCCGGGCCTCCTCCCTCCTCTCCTTCCTGCCCCGGCCTCACTGCAGCTCATTAGCGCCCCGCGAGCTGTTGTGACAACTCATCATATCATGACATAAAGCAAAAAGAGTCCGAACCCCCCTGGGCCCACGAGGTCACCACCTTCACATTTAGGGCTCAAATTGGCCCTGCGAGGTGCCACCAGGCGGAAATGCAAGGCCAACAGCTTTTTCCTGTCCGGCCTCTACCCCCCACCCCCCCATCCCTCCTCCTTTTTGGCCCGGTCTGTAGCCCCCAGTCTATTCTTTGTCTGTTTCTGTCCCGCTGTCACTGTGTTCGCACCCCCTTCCTCCTGAAAGGTCCAAACTGAGGCAGCTTATTCATTTGTCCAAAAGGCTCTTAGGACACATTGGGAAAAGCAAGGATTGTGCACTTAACAAAAAGTGACAACCTAGATTAGTGGGTCTCAAAATTTTCACACCACATCGAAATGTTTGTACTCTTGTGGTAGTAAAGTACCACAGTTGACCTTTTCAAAACTACACTGCTATACATTATACCTTATACCTAACCATAAATTGAATGCTATCTGTTCAGCTATGCTACCATCAAGTGACCATTTTTGCTGAAAAAAGTCAAATACTATAACATAATTTTTCCTCTATAATCTAAACCTCATCTTGAAACAGGAAGAATGACCCAAAAGTTATGCAATGGGCTTAAACAGGAATTACATATTATGACAGTAATGTTATAATGTGTTATGAAAGAAAACACAATATAAAAAAGAAAAATTAAATAAAATGACAAAAGAAAAATATAAAACATATACAAATGTTAATCTAATCTAATCTGAACTGCTATTAATACATTGACCCCAGTAGACTAAATATATAGAAAACTTTGTGTAGAATAGATAGATTATTAAAGCTATAGTAAAATGAATAGACCTCCAGAATTGGTATTGCTGGCCATTATGCAGCAATACCAATGAAAGTATTATGGAGAAAAAAGACACATTGAGGCTCATTCCCTTTTTTTTAGCTTAAACTACAAGAATATAAGTGGAGACAAATGAGCCGAGGCATTATCAATAAAAAAAACAGTGGCCGCAGAAAGCCGCTTGTGTTTTATTCTTTGCCTCCACTTGACTTCACAACACTGGCCTCAGCAGCAGGCTCCCTATGTGTCCTGTGTTCATTGAAGCCCAACTTAAGTTTTTTTTTATTTTTATTTTATTTTTTTTAATGCGAAAGTCTCTCATCACAGCTTTAAAAGATGTGGACATGTGGACTACAGAAGGGGTTTGTTGTGTTTATTATCGGCAGTAAATATAATGACAGAGGTGGTGGGAAAGATGCGAGCCAGCGGGGGTGTCAGGGCAGGAAATGTGCTTGCTTTCTTGTCCCATGGCTTTTGTTGCAGTAAAAGGGGAGAGTTAGAGCCTCCCACGTCGCTCGCTTTTGTTTCTCTGTGGGCACTGCAGAGGCTTAAGCACCCAGCGGTCAGCCCGTTTGAGTCGTGTGTGTAAGATGGGGTCTCAGGATGGTCTGGTCCTGCTGTGGCCATGATGGGCGGCTGCTAAGACTTCCTTATTTACCTATAGATGATGTAAACAATAGGATGAGAGGTGATTTGTTAGAGGGGCAAATTAGAATGAATGTGAACTTGGCCTGATTGGCATAAAACACTCAACGCTTTAAATATTGTTACATTAATAATCCTTGTCTACATCCAGCCACAGGGGGTCACAAGCCAGTGTCCTTTTTGTGCCAGTCCCAAGCTTGGATAAATGGACAGGGTTGTGGCCAAAAGTCATACTACACTATTAGGAAGATACTTATAATCAACCTTATAGATACTTGGAGATGCTTACACCCATTGTTTTTAAAATTCAGCCAAATATTGAAGATTTCACTCGCAATCTTAACATTAATAGATTTTTTTTACTGAATATTGTTACTAAAAGGCCAATAACAAGAACTTCAAAACTGCATTTTTTAAACTGCTCAGATGATTATTACATATGAAAGGTACGTTTAGGTGTCTATGTTCCCAAAACACTTGAACATGCTTCCCTTAAGTTGGTATATGATGTCACTAGCCTGTTGCTATTGCCTTGAGCCTGGCCTCTACACTGGTCAACCAGAAGTGACTATGATGTAAATGCATTGGCTTCTAGCTGCCTCCCATCTCGCCTCCTCAGCCCCTTTATAACACTCTCGATCTAAATGTGGACTCATTGCATGGGCATTTTGAACTGCCTCCTCAATGGCCGGGGCCCGCCGGACAAAAGGCCTTATTTAAATGGCCACTAAGGCTTTTCAGCGGCCAAAGAGAGATGAAGAATTGACAACATTCTTTCACATCATTACCCCCAGGGAGGAGCGGGGAGGAGGTTAGGAGGTGAAGATAGGCCACTAGATACGGTTAGATGGCACAACCCCTAAAACTAAATTGTTTTTTAGTCACAAAGTTTATTTTTCAGATCAGGAGCCAGGGAAGAGCATCTTGGTTTATGTTGCTTCTTAACGAATCCTATTCCACCCCCCCTCCCTTCGCCCCGACGCACACACTCTCTCTTCTCCTCAGCCTTTTCAGCTCAGGGCTGTGAATGAGTCCCAAGAGTCCCAGTGCCTCCCTGGAGTTCTGCTGGGGTTCATTAATCTTTCATTGGGACCATGGCAATAGGGAATGCCCCCCACACCCCACACCCCAAACCCCTCCCCCTCCTCCTCCTCTTCTTCTTCCTTTCCTCTCCTCCTACTCCATCCACCATTACCATCGCAGCAGAAAGGAGTCTTCATGGCCTGCTTTAGCCAAAGAGAGCTGTAGATAGAAGTACTGAATGGTTGATGGTTGTATTAGGATCTCGTATTAACTAAATCATTATGTCTCGAGCTCGGCCCACATTTGTCTAAAAGTCGCCCTTGGGCTCCTAGTTTTGCATTTGTATTGTCAATGAGCATCATGCAAACCAAGCCCCCACTACTCCCTTGCCAACATCTAGTCTTATTAGTGTTTTTCAAAGTCTGGTGCCACAGCGGAGCTTTTTTTTTTCTCCCCTCTTCCTTGCATGGGTTCGAGTCGCTAATGAGGATTTGTGGCCTATGAGCTCAACACATACACAAGCAAGCTAGCTCCTGAATGCATCACCCATGTTATGATAAGCCTGATTAGTGCTGCTTCTTTGACTGCTAAGGGCTAGGATAAGGAGCTTCTGCAGCCACTAGCCTAGCTCTAATCTGGTTATCTTGTATTTGGAGGGGGGTCCTGTGTGTGTATTTTGTCCCGTGCTGGTTTTTCAACACTATGGGCCCCAAAGGCAAGCTCCACTGTAATCTTTTTGGTAATTGAAAAAAAAAAGAGGAGCCTGCGCCACTTAGCAGCACAAAAAGAAGATTACATAGCTAAAACTAATTTGGCAAAAATGCAGAAATGGATTTTTGGCTCCACCTCCTACTCCTGCTAACCCTTTTATTACAATATAACCCTAACCCACCATGAACCAAGCCCCCCAGGGGGATAGAAGCGAGAGGAAGACTAGGTCTAGAAAGGGGAGCGCTGCTAATGACTGTGGATTTACACGCGCAGGCTTGATTTTTGCGGTTTACAGATGATCGATTACTTGCTGCAAACCGCGGTTAAGAGTGCCTCATCACACTTCAGGCCCAAATGTGAACTGGCAAATGCCCCCAGAGCCTCTTAGATTGTATTACCAAATTCCACGGTGACACCACAAGCAGTGTTTTTAATTACAAACCACACTATTTTCACTGTGGCTTTGCGGTTTGGCGCCTCCTGGAGAAGCCAGAATTTGATAGCTCTTCTTTAGACTGAGTTATAATTCTGTGGCGGGCGCCTGCAGTCCCAAACCCTTAACCCAAATATTAACGTTTCGGCCTTGTCTGTCTTCTCTGTCTTTGTTTCAGTCGAATAAAGTTCCTGTGGTACAGCACCCTCACCACGTGCACCCTCTCACGCCTCTGATCACCTACAGCAATGAGCACTTCACACCAGGGAACCCCCCACCTCACCTACAGACAGACGTGGACCCCAAAACAGGTATGTGGTCTATACTTATTGTACGATTTTATGTATTAACTTAATCACAAGTCAAACATTTCCTCAAATTTTACCTTTATATCCACTAATGCTGCATTTATTCACTTTTTTTTAATATAAGCTCAAACCAGATCTCTAGTTCAGGTGTAAATGCTATCTAAGTCCTTGTTTATTACAGTTACCTTTTTGGCATCTTTATCAAGGAAGGGCAGAGAATCCTTTCAGAAATTCCTGGTTCAGATGGTGTTTCTGATCCACTAAAAAGTATTAATTTCTTCCATTACTGACATTTCCAGAAAATAAAAAACAAACCATTACTTTCTTGACCTTGCTAACACACTAACAAACCAATAAAGAAACCATGAATGTAATGTAATCTGATGAATGTAATAAACATGGTCTTCGAGTCAACAACTTACAAGGCTTTACATAATTTTGTCTGACAGCAAGTGGACCATTTTAGATATCATACCTTAAATGCCTAGAACACAGACAAATATAATGAGAGTGTTCAGAATGTACCAGATTAATGTTATTATTCTGGTATTTGAGGTTTAGGGTCAACGTATTTACTAATAACAACCTGAAGAGTGTCTCTCAAACCTGACACAAACCGTGGAATTTAGCATATAACCACAGTATCTCATGACCACAACACTTCCTGCCAAGATCTTATCAGGACAGCCACTGTAACTGTAAAAACTTTAGAAACTCTGTGAACTCACAAAAAATTTCTTCAAGCTGTTGTATATCCCACATAATGATATAAGGAAAAACCTGTTGAACATCCGTTGGCAGTCCTAAAATCCCTGTACAGTTTTTGATAATTTCATTAATTTCCGTGAGCATCTTGACCCAGTGCTTCATTGAGCCCTTCAGCTCATCTCTTCAGGTTAATGCATTTACAGCGCCCTGAATAATTCCATGCTTTTCATTCGTCTCTGGTGGGTTTGTTCGTGTTTTAGGTAATAATGTTCTTCTATTATGATGGTCCTTACAAAGGGGAAATAATGTGGCAGCTGCTGTTTAATGTAGTGCTTAATGGGGGCTCCTTAATTGGGCTCAGTGTTTAATTAATTAATGAGCTATATTAGGTCTTGAGCGCTGGGTGGCGATGGGATAATGTTCATCAGCAGTGGCTTTTTAATACAGTTTATCTTTGTTCTCTCATAAGTCAAGTTTTTTTAGTCCAGAGCTAGTTCCTGGATAAACTTGATCCAGAGCTGGAAGAAGTCCTCAAAATCTGCACAGTACTGTTACTGGGAAAGTAGAAGTAAATGTACTCAAGAAGTACAAGAAGAAAAATAGAAAGTACTACCACCACCACAGTATTTCTACTGCTACCACTATTACTTCCCACTTTGAGGTAAAAAATCTTGGGTGTAACCACCAATACCTTCCAAGTTCACATCTATGAAGATTGATCTAGCCCTACTTGAGCCATGTTGGCACAAACATAACCAAAATATCTACAACATATGTGCAGACAAGCCTAGCCAAGCCAAGCATCAACGTGAATAGAAGTCCCTGTTGTATCCTGGTCTTTAAAGCGCACAGACTTCCCCACTGCGTTTCTTTGCACATGTTTCTAGTCTCAACTTTGTCATAAGAAAGAAAAGTTATTTTTATACAGAGACCTTTTCAAGGCATCTATTCGGAGGACGTCTTGCTGGTGCCGTTTCTGCGCCTGTCAGCTGCCACCGAAAGTAAAGGCAACACGGTGGACGCTGTGATTGCTTGGCGGTGCCCTCAACTAGAGCTGTCCTTAAATTGGACATCTCTGTCACTATTTACCTGTGGGGGATAACAAACACGAGCCACTGCTAGTTTTCCGCTGATTCAGATCCACCAATGAGCTTATATCATGTGTGTACAGTATACCACCTGCCGCATCAACTATGTCACATAAGGATGGCACTTTCAGTTAATATAGATTTACACTTTGAGTTTAACTCACATCCATCCAGTCAGACCAGCTAGTAACCAGAGGGCTGTTCAGTACATTGCGATATTATTGTCTATTGTGTATCTGTATCACAAGAAACAAAACATATCACAATAAAGTAATAGACTTTGACTTTGGCAAAATCCTTGTTCACCGTCTTCAATAAAACAGTATTATCACCAAATAAAATAATACAAAAGACCCGATTTAGTCTTGAATCCTCAGTTTGGTCCTGATTTAGTCATTGTCAGGTTTTGAATAGAGACTTATTAAATTGGTTTGAACTATGTCAGAAAGCATATCCAAATATTGCTAGGCATATTGATATGGCACTACTCAAAATAGTTGTATTGCCTGAATACTGTGCAGCTTCAGTAGCCAGTCTGTGATCAGTAGAAGCTTGGTGTTTTGCCATAACCTCAGCCTATTATTAATTTGATTTAGTTTAGACAAATATGACAGGAATTGCGTTGGTGTATTTTCCCATTAACCTTTAGCTGCACATTGTGCCTCTTCCTCAAAGGTCTTTGATCAGGAAGTGTAATTTAGCTGTGTGTACACGCCAGCAGAGGCCTTCCTCCTCCTCTTCCTCCTCCTCATCTGCACCCCTGTGATGTCTGCCCCGTTCACATGTGAAACTCTCCACAAAGGACAGATCCAGTGCTGACAAAGATTTGGTTCTTTTTTCTCCCTCTGTCATCATCCTGTCTGTCCACCTCCACTCTGCCGTCTGTCATTGATTTCACAGGAATCCCGAGGCCTCCACATCCTCCAGATATATCTCCTTATTACCCGCTGTCACCTGGCACTGTCGGCCAAATTCCCCATCCGCTGGGATGGTTAGTACCACAGTAAGCAAACCCTTTATTACTCTTTTATATGGTCATGTGATGTACAGTATATTATTGTATGTGGTGCTGCATGCATGTGGTGTTTGCTAACTTACAGCTTATATGGGATTGCTATCTGTTGTTGACCTTACACAGTGAGCTATGCCAGTGGTTTTCAACAGTGGGTTGGTGTCCCAAAAGGGTTGTGACTACGTTTAGTATAGGTTCCCTGTTTTGAGGCCTACATATTGTTTAAATTATATGAAATGGTGCAATGGGTGAAGATGTGTTCCAGAAAGTTTGTGGTAAAATATTTTAGGAAACAACACTGATTCTGCAAAATGTGTGTCAAAACAATGACCAGGGAAAACTGTCTCCCACAATCAAACAAGACCAGCTGAGAATCACTGATCAAGGCTAAATAGAAGAGCTATTGCTATGTATGTTAGCATTTAACCTTAATTAAAATAATAGATAATGTTGGCTTGATAGTAGGGCTTCAAAAAACATCAGAAGTTTATCACCATTATTGTACCAACAATTGCAATATCCGGATAACAAAAACAATGCTCAAATAATGCTATGATATTTAATGTACAAGAAATTAACTCTAAAAGTATTGGCCAGTCATAGCAATAAAATAAGAGTTATTATCACCATAGTTGAAGTTATTTCTTGAAGATTTAACTCAAATTGTGCATGCCCAAAGTAACAAAGTGTTTGAGTAAACAAATTAACTTTCCAAACTTAAACACAATGAATATCATTCAATAACTGGGTTTAATGTGGGACATCCAGTCATTCATTACACTACAGTGTCAAGGTGCCTTTAGCAGCGCTGCGTCACACTCAGTCCATGAAGGAAGCTGCCTCTGTCTCGCGCCCGGTCTCCAGAGTGGGTCACCTGTCTGCACCTGTCTCAAACACAGTGTTTAACTTTATCTTCACTCCTAGACTGCAGAAGCCCACCGGAGCTTTCTCGACCCTCGCCAACCTCAACTTCCTATTTTGTGGCACATACTATTTTGCATGTCTCTGTATGGACCAATTAGATTAATGAACTGTGATTGGCCGTATTTTACCCACAATTCCACACGGGGGCTCTCCCCTGGTAACTCTTGTCAACACTTGTTAATATGACAAAAGGCTACAAATTAAGCTCTGTTAATTTAATGTTTTCTCACCGCGATCTAAATACCGAGAGAGGCCCCGAGCACAGCCATGGCGCCCTTTGATTTGCTGCACTTTATTTTGGTATAAATTTACATTCATTATTGTTTGTCTTTGGATGTGTAGACCTCAATTAGCGTGATGGCTCCATTAAAGAGAGCCGCGCTTCGTCTTTAATTATCACAACAAAACACCTAGTTCTAGCTCGGGGAGGAACAGGGCCCCACTCCGTCGACACAGAGCGAAGGGTTATGAAATTTAATTAGCCATTGCTATCAAGATTTGTGGCATTCAAATTGTTCAGAGTTTTTCTTGCCTTTGATCTGCGCTCTGCAATCCCCTAGATTTTTGTCCTGATCAAATGAGAATAAAGAGGCCCACGTCAGGGAGCGGCGCGAGACACAGGGCTTTACCTTCTACACGTCCGTCAAGCATCCTTCTTTACCTTTACACCTTTCTTTTTCTCTTCCCTCTTCACAGGCAAGGTCAACCTGTTTATCCAATCACAACAGGGGGTTTCAGACACCCCTACCCTACTGCGCTCACTGTCAACGCATCCATGTCAAGGTGAGTTGAGGCCTACTCTCCCATTCACATACACACACTTCCTCATAGGTGCCATTGGGCTTGTGTTAGCCTCACACTCAAAGACAGTCTCCCTTCATGAGAGCTCCCCACTCCACATCTCTGTGTTCAAAAGGCCAATTCTCCAGTGTGGCGCTTCAGCTCGCATGCTCAAATATTAATTATATTTATCTTTTTCTAATGAGGCCCCTGAAGAACATTTACCCCCACTGCATGTCAGGCAGAGCCGAAATGAACCGGAGCATGTCCTTGCTGTGAATTTGAGCAGCCAGACAGACAAACAAACACTGCAACACTTTGAAGGGGACTAGTTGATAGGAGCTGAGGCCTTGACACTTGTGCTAGCGCTTTGGTTTTAGCCCATTAGGGTCTAGGCTCGAGAGCAGCTCTGGACGTTATTGCACCCACGAGGCTAAATCTATGTGTTGCCATCTTGTATACATGTGTGTGTGTTTGTCAGCGGCTGTTAAACGACTTATTGTTCCCATGAGGGGAGCGCGTCTTCTATATATCGTGTGGGAAGCAAGGAGAATTAATTTGGGATGACTAAAAAGCTTGTGATTTGTGGCGCTAGAGCAGCCAAAAAAGCAGCAAAATAAACAGCCTCCCACTCT
This sequence comes from Bostrychus sinensis, assembly GCA_020698575.1. Taxonomy (NCBI): domain Eukaryota; kingdom Metazoa; phylum Chordata; class Actinopteri; order Gobiiformes; family Eleotridae; genus Bostrychus; species Bostrychus sinensis. Next base: position 16,507,396 of record CM036260.1, on the reverse strand, counting down.
CACCGCTCCCTCTTTCTCTCCTCCCCTCCTCTTAGTGCCCTTGCAGCAGGGGACTACTGGACGCGCCGTTTTTTGAGCCAAGGGACGTGTCCGAGCTTTGGTTTAATTACAGTCTGATTGGAACAGCAGCTCCTGAGGGCGGCTGGTTAGGCCTCTGTGACATTGATGGATCGTGTAGATGCAGAAAGTAGGGGAAGGAGGGGGTTCACATTTATTTAAACCTCTGAAAATAAGTTTGGCAGTGAGCTTACACAGACTCCGAATGAATGAATGCCTCTCTTCATCTGACATTGCTTTTAAATTCAATTGGATTTATGTCATACTCACGTCAAATCCTGAACAAGTCTCAGGTGCAAAGGGTCAGAGTGGGGCCTGTTCAGACATCGGCATCTGGCAGCAAGCACGCGGCCAAAACCTGGGCTTTAAGTGACTGCTAATTTGGCCCCTTAATGACAGCCTCTACATTGTGATCATCTTATTTCCAGTGTGGCTAATTGAATCTGCCGGCTGGCTTGTGCAGGGGGGGACTGGCCACGGGAAAGAGCTAATGCCCTGTGATGAGGCCCTTAATTGAATTAGGATAACTGAATAGATGGAGGGCTCTGGGAGCTTTCTGCAAAATGGGGAGGGTTTAACACAGCTCCGAAAAAAAGTTGAGTGAGTGTACAGGACAGAAGAGACTTCAATTTGTTGACAAAATTCAGCCCCGTGCAAGAGAAGCACAACTGTCAGATAGTTGGTTTTGTTCAAAGACTTCAACCATTGTTATAGCTCAAAAGATTTGTAGGCAGGCTGCGGGAAAATAGTGAGTAAAAAGACATTCTGGCCTTGTATTCTTGTAGGAAGCCAAGTCTACTTCTCTGTATCAGTCCCCTGTGCCGTACCCTGAACCGAATTAGGATGCAGAGCGCAAACGTGGTACCTTGTAAGTCCCGCAATGAGCACCGTACACCCAGGTCCTGTTAAAAAATACATTCTTTCAGGACGTTAAGAAAAAGAGGAGAGTAGTAGTAGTCAGCGGAGCAAATGAAAGACATTATTTTGATAATGGGGTTGGGCGCAGGTTCCTTATATAATGTGCGATGGTGTGACAGGTGGGAGGATATGAGAGGCCCCCTTTTGCCCCTTCTGCTTAAGCCTGCCCTTTGATATGGCCCCCACACCCCGCCATCACTGCTCCGTCTCTCTTTTTCCCGGGGAACAGTGGAAGCGAACCGGCCCGATCATTATACATTAAACAGGCGCAGGGGCTACTGCCTAGCATCGGCAATTAAATGGCACTGGCTGACACTGGGCTCGCTGCGTTACTGACCCCCCTCCTCTTCCCCACTCTTCCTCCTGTCCGTCCAGCCGCCCTCACCTTTCAGATTGAGACGTCGGAGCCCCAGGGGTGGTGGTGGGAGGGGTGTTTTATTTTTTTCTTCTTTGCTGTGTTGGTTAAATTGGTCCTTCGCCGCTGATGACGGTGATGTTCATGATGATGATGATGAGGATGATGCCCCTGCGCTTCAAAGAGATGGCCGTCATGTTTAAACCATAACCTGTGCTTCGCTAAGGGAGGAGGTAGGGAGGGTGGTACGAGGTGGCGAGGGGACAGGGGAGGAGTAGAAGGAGAAAAAATAGATCTTGGAACAGAGAAAATTTTAACAAGAGAGAAAAGGAGGAAGAAGCAGGGAGCGCGGGAAATGCGGCAACCCTAATGATGGGCGATATACAGCCAGCCAGTGCTGCCTGAGCTCCCCATCAACGCATGACATGGCACAAACACCAATGTGTCAGTGATGAAGGGAGAAGAGGGGAAAAGGAGAAAAAGAGGGAGAGAGTTTGAGGGGGGAGCGCACTGGCACTCCCCTGAGATGGCCTCCAACAGAAACTAGTTGTTCCTGGCGAGTTTATCCTCATCATTATATTCTGGCTCGGAGCCATGCAGCCAGACACAGCCAGATAATGAGCTGTTTTCAAAAAAAAAAAAAAAAAAAAGAATTATTCCTTCTTTCGTTTTTTCTGCTTCTCCTTCATCCTCTCCTCTTCTCTTAAACGTGTGTGTGGTCAAGTGCATTGAGGCTGTAAACACACACACATGCAAATGCAAGTTCAAATAATCACAGGCAAATAATTAGTGTCGTACACAGTGGAGCGTAACACGTTTCAGTGCAGCCCGGCCGTGTCTTATGGCTGTTCTCGCTGCTGAATCCATTTCATAAATAAAGGTTTCTGGCCTGAATGTGTGCAGCTGTTGGGAGATGATGAAATGATGATAGCAGTGCAGAGGGAGGCAGATAAAAATGTCAGAGCTGCTGACAGTGCTGAATTGGCAGAAAAAAAAGATGGGAGGAAGCAAATGGAGAGCCAATACCTGAAGTGATACTAGACTTTGATAGAACATTTTAATCTATTCTTCCATAGGAGATAATAGCTCAGGCTTTACCCTTCGAAACCCAGCATTTTCATATCAGTAGTATTTTCTCAAATTCTGCCATAAATTATCATCAGTCAGTTGGGATATGGCATGTGTGGTGACAAAATCAGATTTGGAAATCATTTGGTGGTAATTGTCAGGCATGCCCAGATGTTTTCAAAATGCTGAATGTCATCATAAAATCTACACTGAGCCTTTAATAACCAACCAACCATGATTAGTTCAAGGTTTTTGGGCTACTAAGCTAGATAGGCATAACACCATAGCAGAAGCATCAAAAGGCATTTTTCCTCTCTAAACATGCAACACACGCTTCAGACTATGTTAAAAAAGTTTTTATAAGGGTTAGGGGTAAAACATGTATCCCTGCTATGCCACCTATTTATTTCTATGTTAAACCAATGTTTTTTGTAATTACCCTGTAATTACTATAATTGTGCATGGTCTAATATCATCATAACTGTGAAGTACTTAAAGCAGCACCACATAGTACAAAAGTTCCTCAATTGTGAATAGTGTCTTTAGCCTTGGATATGTTCATGTGCATGTTTGTTAGTGCATGTTGTTGTGTTTACGTCTTCAGGTTGAAGGCCAGTCCCATTTCCAAATGGGACTGGCCTTGGCCATTGGGACGTGTAGTGTCTTTGTTTACATGTGCTTCATCTCCTCATTTCACCCGTGTCCATTCTGACGATTTACACAGTCTTCTGTCCTCCAGGTTCCCCCCACACATGGTGCCCCCCCACCACAGTTTGCACACCACCGGCATCCCACACCCGGCCATCGTCACACCCAACGTCAAGCAAGAGTCCTCACACAGCGACATCAGCTCCCTCAACAGCTCGTGAGTACACTCTCCATTCAAAGATTTCTTTACAATATAATACAATACTATACAATATTGACTTTGACTTTGACTTTTGTATTTATTTGTGAATACAGAAAACAGTCAGATGCTAAAAAGGAAGAGGAGAAGAAGAAGCAAGTCCACATAAAGAAACCTCTGAACGCCTTCATGCTCTATATGAAGGAGATGCGGGCCAAAGTGGTGGCTGAGTGCACACTGAAGGAGAGCGCTGCCATTAACCAGATTCTGGGCCGGAGGGTAAGACAAATATGTTATTGTAATTTGACCAGGATAATTTCAAAATTGCATATTTACAGTGGCCTCTGTCTATACATATTCTGTATAGACAGAGTACAGTATACAGTGTACCAGATTATAATTGTTATCAATTCATTTGAGACTTGGAAAAAAAATAAAAAGATCCCATCTTTTAAAGTGGAACATGAAAATTCAGATGCAATTGTTTGTAAGCGTACTTATTGCCCTATGATACATTAGTACAGTACCATCTATAAAATATTGCTACTTCTGTTAGGAGCTAAGAGACACAAAAAAATCAACCCCATGTAAAATAAAGAGAGTAGTCGATTCACAGATCTTTCCAGCTCCACTTAGATCTAGATTTCCTCTTATGTAGAATAAACAACTGTTCTTAAGTAAGAGTACATACCAGGATTATATAGAAGTTCAATGACATGAAAATCAATAAAATGTCTAGAGATATGGCTGTAGTCCAAGACTGTAACAATCTTATTGTATTGTGTTTGTGTTCCTTGCGTTCAACAGTGGCATGCCCTATCGCGGGAGGAGCAGGCCAAGTACTACGAGCTGGCCAGGAAAGAACGACAGCTCCACATGCAGCTGTACCCCGGCTGGTCAGCACGAGACAACTATGTAAGTTTTTATTTTTTCAAGTTATAACAAACCTTTTTTCCCTCTAGTGGCAGACATGTCCAGGACAAGTGTTTTTACTTTCTAATGCCGTTTAATCACAGTCCAACTTCCACTGACCATTGGCATCTTCCTCAAGCAACCTTAAAAATGTTAATGCAGTCTAGTAGCCCATCAAGTTTTGTAGAAGAGAACAGAGCAATATAAAACAAAAGATTACAACAGAAGAAAATAAGGGCCAGACAGTAAAGGGGAGGGAGGAAGTCTGGCCTGCAGTGGCTGCTGCAAAACTGCAGGGCAAAGACGAGACAAAAAAGCCAAGCCTGAATGAATAAATAACGTAAAAGACGAGCGCTATTGTCTGTTTTATGTTTTGGGCATTCTGCAATATAATAACTAAGGTTCCTGTCTGTGTCTTGTTTTCTTTTTCTTTCTATTTTTTTGGCGGCTAACCAACAGGGGAAAAGGAAGAAGAGAAAAAGGGAAAAGCAGCAAGCAGAGAGCAATGGTAAGTGAGCTGCAATTATCTCTCATATTAGAAGACCCCCATCATGTGTCAAGCAGATGTGACATCTTGCAAGATAAAAGTCAAGCTATTTTTTTCTCTTTTTGCCTGTGTTATTGTGCCTGGCTTTTTTTGGTATAGTTATGCTACTCAATGCAATGCAATATTTAAATGGTAGTGTTGCTTGTAACACACCCCCTCCCCGCTCTACCCTTTCTCCCATTTCCCCTTAGCCTTCCCCAAGCTAATAATAACTGAATATGCATGACCCCCCCACACACACTCCCCTGGACCCCTCCCAACCCACTCTGCCCCTTAGCGTATTGTGATGATGTGTGTTTTGAGAACTTGAAGCCATTAACTTTGCCAGCGCCTGTTTTAAGATGCCTATGCCCTGCAGATACAATACTTCAGTACTGTGTGTAATATATGAAGTATGTGTGTGACTGTGCATGTGCCCCCTCTGCTTGCCTTCATGCATGCTTTTGATCACTCACATCTCAAATTAAGGAGGTTTGCTAATTTCTATTATTTATCTATCCATCTTCCCCTTCATACTTCTCCTATTCTGATCATATTGTTGAGTTGAAAGCGGAGCGACTTTGTCATTTGTATTTTGCGCTCATTTTGGTGACGGATTTCTTCTTGAAGGCCTCTCTATCTGTTCTTTTTTTCAGAACACAGAGAATATTTTCCAAACCCTTGCCTTTCACTCCCTCCGATTACAGGTGCTAATGACATTTTGACATTAATTAAATATTATTACTAACTTGTTTATCTCTTTGCTTTTTTATGAAATGTAAAATTATTCTTTATGACTGTGCCATAGGGATACAATATGCTTTGTTTACTGCTTTCATTTTTCTATAAACTGTTGCTGTTATGTACCATAAAGCCAGTTAGTTTAGCATATTTTGGCAAAATGATGTTGCTTGACAAAACAACAGCTAGATAAGGTTTAAAGATGTGACGTCAGGGTAAACCTCCTTAATCTTCTGGTTTAGTATCTGATCTATGCTTGGGCCTCTCCTGTGGGCCAGCATGGGATTGGCCTGCACTTCTTTTAAACATCTGGGCCTGGAATCAAACAACTGATTAGCTGTTAGCAAAAGCTAACGAGTGAAGCTAGCAACTTTACTGTGGCATGTTTTCTGCCAGTGATAATGGAAACAAGTCAAGTGTTTGATGCCAGGTCTAAGGAGTAGCCATACTTTTTCAGGTTCCAGCCTTTTTATATCCTTCCTTTGGCAAAAGCTAACTCATAACCAAGCTATTTTAGCAACCCGCTAGCACTAGCTCCACTCACCTTGACATTGCCTTTTTTAAATCCCAGACAATCTAATCTTATCTGCAGCTTTAGTTAACATGACCGCAAGCAGTTGTTTTCCTTTATAGTATTATCATTTATCTAATTTGCATGCATTTTGTTATGACTAAAGTCTTAATAATAGCTTTGAGATGGTTTTATTGCTAGCCTTCATAGATTCACTGTGGTCTGTTTTTTTTTCTTCTCATTTCTCTTATTATTTTGAAACATTGTTTGGGTTTCTATCCTTCCTCTCTGCTGGCTTCCCTTCCCCTGTCGCCGCATCAGACCTGAGCGCTCCTAAGAAGTGTCGAGCGCGCTTTGGGCTCGATCAACAGAATAACTGGTGTGGCCCGTGCAGGTGTGTATGGTGTGTGCTTGCACCGGCCAGGACCAGGCCAAGGCTGGGCTGAATAAACATCAAAAACTCTGGGATTTTCTCTTTGCTCTGTGCTGCTCTGTGCTTTGAGTTTTCCCTTCTTGCTCTTGTGATTCTTACCTCCTTGTGTGCGTCAGGCCAAGCTATCGCGACCTCACAGCTTCCTGCATCCACGCCATGCCGGTCTCTTGCTGGGCTTCCACTGTTCAATTTGACCTATTTGGGGAAGTGGGTTTTAACAGCTAGTGTTTGTGTGACTGTTTTGAATGTGTAGCAGTAAATCGGCACTAAGTATTGGTTGTTAAAAAAGAAACTGGCAGGTCAAGGCTAGGAAAATGTGAGCTGTGATAGCTTGGTGTAAATAGAGGATATCCCAGTGTTACCAGCCAAAGCCTAAGTCCTGGCTTAATGTTTTTGTCTGTGCAATGACGTGTCCATTTTTTTTCCTTTTTCCTTTTTTTCTTTTTTTGTCTGTGTTTGTGTGTTTGTTTGTGTCTACCTCTTTGGCTAACAGATGCAAATACCCCAAAGAAGTGTCGTGCCTTGTTCGGGCTTGACCAGCTGAGTTTATGGTGCAAACCATGCAGGTATAACTGCTGTACCAATGGGAGAAGGACATCCACAAAGAGCAGCTCCTTCTTTTTGATTATTTGCTCAGATATCGCTTTAAAACATGTTTCCATCCATGTGGTAACAGATGGCAAACTCCTTCTCCTCACTCAGAAATTTCCTGCTATAAATTCCCTTACATTTTTTTCACATTGAACTCGGTTCAAGCCCAGTGGCAGAAAATGGATTTCTAAATAACAACTAAAATTTACTGAGCAAAATATCTTGCAGCACTGTTTTTCCCAAGTATTCAGCCTGATTTAACTGTTTAATTATGAATATTGAAATCCATTTTCTCCCAGGGCAGTGGATTATTCTTCCCCATCTTAACTGTCATGTATGTCCTGAAATTGGCACCCTTGATAAATGTTATGCTGAAAAATTTAGCCCTGCTTTCTCTGAGGGCCTGTTGAGTGACACTCTTTTCTGTGCCCTCTTCCTCCTCCTTTCCCACCTCTTCTTCCTCCAAACTCCTCTTCAATAACCCTTACTTAGTCCCTACCTGTTGTCTTTCTGTTCTGACACAAGCAGTCTTTGAATTTGGAATATTTTCATGGTAGGTATTTGTTTCTGCTAAGTAATACCCTTCTCTGTGTCTTGGGCTTCAGTCACTCTTTTCTTTTCCTCGACACAACCATTACAACACATTCATCGTTACTGCTGTTGCATATTTATATACACTTTTTTCATTAAAATACCTAAAAACAAAAATAATGTATAGTTTTTCAAAGGTTATCTCTGTAATACTGAAGATCTACTACATCTTTAAGTTAGGAAAACAATTGCAAAATATTAACCAATAATATACCACTTTTATATGCAATATTTTATCTGTAATTCCAAAAATGACCACAAGGGGCTATTCAGAATTATACTAGAATTATACAATTTATAAATGTCAGCATATTGTTCACAAATATGCCATGGTTATTTTGTACTTAATTTAAAGCTATTAATTTCACCCAGTCCACTATTTTTGCTCTCCCTTGATTGGCTCATGTTCCCCCTCACAAGCTGCAACACACTTCATAAGAAAGAATATATTATTTCTGCACCTCGCAAGCTCTGGCGTTTCGCTGTAGGAGCCGAGAGGTTAAAAGTTCTCTCTGGGCTCCATTTCCTAAAAGATGCATCTGCTGTAATTTCCCCTGAGACCAAAGAAATCAATAAGATACAGAGGCACATACTATGAATCGATATGTCTGTTAAAAAATGGATATTAGCTCATTTGTAGCAGTTTGACGGACAGTTATCGGGAGCGAGATGTCTATGTAGAGGCAAAATGATAGCTTTTTGCGCTAGTCGATACACCGTGCCACCCAGAAGCGACTCTATACCTGAAGACTTTCTTAGCTTATCTGTGTTGTGTGCTTGAAAATGCATGTGTGCCTTTCACTATGGCATGATATCAAATAGGGCTGCACAGTACCAGAAACACATGCAATGTGCAATAACTTTGTTGAATATTGCGATAATATGAATAACAATATTTGAATGCTTTTATTATAGTAAAACTTTTTTAACCATATACGCAATAAAAGGTTCATTTTATTTGAATTTATGAGGAGATATAAAGCTCTAGACTCATTGATCAACTCACTAAACCAGGTCTAAACCAGGACTAAACCTGGTTTAAATTAGGATAGAATTATGACTTTTGGAAGTTTTTTTATTTGGTCACAACTAAATTGGATTTTGGGCCCCAGACTTAGTATTTTGACCCGGTAAATTTCTGTCAGAAGGTAGACCATTATTGCAATACAATTAGCTCCTTGCTATATGGATATTGCGATAACAATAGATATCGGATATATTGTGCAGCCCTAATACCAAATGTATTTTTTGTGTTCTTTGTAATTTCTTTTTGTAATTTGCTCTTCCAAAATCTTAAAATAATAAACAGATAAAAAGCGTTAATTAAAAGTTCAAGCTACTGTTGCAAAAGCGTCTTTGAAAACACAGATTCTTACCTACTCTATGTCCCTCTAAGTTTGAAAATAGACCATATCCTTGAGGCATCCTTGTGATAAAATACGTAGTAGATAGAGAGAGGTCACTGCCAGGGTCAGGCTCAAGATGAAGTGGGCAGAGAATCCCCCCTGAACCAAAGCTGAGCAGTCACTCCACATAGATGCAACAGTACACCCTCCCTTCTTCCACTTCCTCCCAGAGCTGGAGCATCGCTAGGCCCCGGGACTCGTCAGCCAGTGGGGGGAGGGGTCACGACCTCAGGCAGGAGTGTAGACATGATGCCTTGACCCCTTACGCACACTCACACTTGTGTCTGTGGGGCAGATGCATGGGGTTAGCCACAATTGTGTAGACTTTTTCCAACTTTGGCCCCCTCAGGAGAAGAGCATGCAGAGACAGAGCTATAGCCTCTTCATGCAGACAGACTGTAATCTCAAGAATGATAAGTTCTGTGTAATGATACTTTCTGTACATTTAAAAAAAAAAAAAAACATGAGAGGTATAGTTTTGACATGTCACAATAATTTGAGAGGATTGCTAAAATGCACCCACATAGTATTTCAAGATTTTGTGTGAAAGGAGAACCCCAGGGCTCTATCATTGGCCAATTTTAGTTTTAAGTCCAATGTATTGTACTTACAGAAGGTAAAAACACAAAAGTTACTCAAAAAAAGTCAAGACCACAAAAACAAAAACAAAATTATGTTTTCATATTAACTAACCATTTTGTAAAAATTAAGTCAAACCCAATAATAGATCAACAACAGGACAATGTTTCTGCCTAGAGAGCAACCATGAACACCCACTCTGCTTCATTTTGATCTCTCATCATTGTCTTTTGCATTATTGTTTCACTGCTGTTTCCTGTCCTGGTGCAAATCTGTGACCTTTTCTTCATGTCCGTCCTGTCTGGTGATTTTTGTTTTTGGAAATATACTGTCATTCCTATCACCTCTCTTTGGCATGAGGATGCATTATATATGTGAATGCTTGAATGCACCTGTGTTTCGCTAGACCAAGTTCCCTTCTGGTGAAATACTTAACTTAGCTTTTAAATTCACATACAGTGCACTTAATAATGTACCATGACAACTGGATCTATATATTTTATTATGAATTGGAAATCTGTGAAAACTAAATAAGAATCAAATTGTTATGCGTTGTGTTGGTATCTTGTGTACAATCAGAGGGGATCTTGTGTCATGTATAGGTGCATTCAGGTCTTTGAAAAGCACAGAAATATGTTGTTGCTAAACAACCTTCTTTCTCTCTTTGGCCTTGTCCCTCAGGAGAAAAAAAAAGTGCATTCGCTACATCCAAGGTGAAGGCAGCTGTGCCAGTCCTCCCTCTACGGACGGAAGCTTACTCGACTCCCCCCCTTCCTCCCCCTCCTCGGTCATCCCCTCCCCTTCGTCTAAAGATTCCAAACCTCAGACTGAACAAATGCAACCTCTCTCACTGACTATGAAACCGGCCCACCAGCCACTCCACCTCCACCACCACCCGGCGCACCTCCTGACCGGCCCGCCATCTTTGGTTCAGCTAGACAACAACAACTCTTCCTCCGCTGCGTCGGCGGCCAGCAAAACGTCCGGCGCCTCGTCCCACAACGGGTCCCTGGAGCACGGCGATGTCCCGTCCTCGCGGGGCCAGCCGGGTTCCTCCATGGGGCGTCCCTCGGCTTCGCTATGTCATTCCCACTCGCTGCTCCCCACTCAGCCTCTGTCGCTAGTGACCAAGTCTATAGAATAGTCCTTTTCTAGCTCTGCACACCTTTCTAGACCTTCTCTCTATCCGCTTGACTTCATGTTCTTTTTTCTGTGCCATTGAGGCGTTGGAATTTTAGTTTTGTTTTATTAAAGTTCATTGGTCAATATTTGACCCATCATTATCAAAAAAGTCTAATTATTATAAAGAAATACAATGAGCTGTAGTATAGCTTTGTGAATCTGCCAAAATTTTTATGAATTTTGTTTGATGTCTTTTTTGTAGTGTTAAAACAGTGCAAACAGAAAAGTTTATTTAGTTCCACTTCTAAATGGATATAAAAGGTTGGCTAGGATATTCAGCAAGCCCTTTTCTCTGAAGAGTTGGTTCTCCTTCTTTATTTGTATTAAATACGAGCTTGCGAACCAATCACTGACATCAACAAATGTGACGAGGGCACAAGGCTGGCGTTGACACCTCACCGAGGAACAACTATTGTGATGTTACTTGTTCTTGTTTAAATGTACAGAATAATGGGGCGGGAGTGTGTGGGGGAGGGTTACTGTTGTTAAATATGCATTCTTCCACTGCGTTGTCTTTTTTCTTTGTTGTTTACCTTTTTGGGCGGAGTCAGGTGAGTGGGCGGGGCTTGGCGGGTGGGAATTGTAAGTTGGGGGGGGTTATTAAATTCAAAATGTCACAACGCTAGGACCAGTAGTATTTATTGCTTTAGAGATTGCTTGTTGTATCTTGTACGTGTCTCTTTTTGACTTTTGTTTATTAATACATTGTACAAATATTTTTTCTTAAGGTTAAGCGACTTATATATGAATGATCCATTTTTACAAGGAGGATTTGAAAAACGCTAAAAAAATGTTTTGTTATTATGGATTTCTTTTCCGCGCTGAAAACCTGGATTCCACTCAGTGTCCTGTGTAGATCTCACGAACAAGAAGTATGCACAAGCTCATTTCAACAGATGCGTCTATAAGCCATTTTACAAAAAGAAGAAAAGACAAACTTGAAGCAAACAGTGGGTACCGTGTCTTCAGTGGTTGGAAAAAATGCCCTTCTTTTTTATTGCACAGTCCCATCTCTCAGACTGTAGATTTGTGTACAGATTTTGCGTGCCAAATTTTTGTGATAATTTCCCCTGCCCCTCTAACCACGCTGTAGGGACTTTCTGTTTGTTTCGTTGTCATTTTTTAAGTTAGATACCATTCTTTGCTGTGACGTTACATAGATTGCTATGTATGTAGTATAAATGTTGCTATAACAAATGTGTTTGGTAGCAAATTGTCAAATATTAAAATTTAAACTTAATAAAAAGACGGACATCATACTGTATAAACCCACACGGGCCAAATTATGTATATTAGGAGGTTCATAAAAAAACTATTAAATACAAAAAAATACACAAACTGCCACTTTTAAGTACACTACTACATATAGGTAGATAGAAAAAATAGGCATGTTGATGTTGCAAGAGGCTGTAAAAAAGCTACAAGAGAATCATCCACTCGGTGCCATTGTAGTTGACATGACGACTGTAAGCTGTCGATTTCTTCTCTGGTTTATTAAGATGCTAATGATAAATAGTTTGAATGTTTCCTTAACGGCTGTGATGTTCCTGTTCTATTTTATGCTCTTATCTTTTCCGTTTGTTTGTTTTTCCTGTTATTTTAAAAATGGTTCACAAAACCATGTTTTTGTAATGAATAAATGTTTATGCTGTACAGTCTCTGTAGCATGCAGTTCTGTATTAATAAAAGCAACTTAGTATGTGCACACGTGTGGCTTTGGCTTATTCACAGCAGGCAAACAGAAGTGCAAGTCAAAGGACAAACATCAGTCCACAGGGTATAAGTTAGGTTTATGTGAAAAGTTATAAAGTTTATATTTTAAAACTTAAGTTGCACAATCAAAAATGTGTGCTTCATAGTAACGCCGTACAATATGCAATATACTATACCTTTATTCTCAGACAGATGGAAGTAGACAAAATATTTCTCTGAACCAAAGTATCTACACTTAAGGTATGATGAAGTATGTGCTAGAGATTTCAAATTAATAGTGCAGCATTAAATATTGTACTGTGGCAGACACTAGACACTGATCTCACACACAAATATACACTTATTCTGAAAGTATAGGGCAAGGAAAGTGAGGTCCAGGGGGCAGAAGCAGTGTTGGACTGTAGATGTTCATCACGTAGGGGTCATCCATGAGAAGTGGTATTTAAGTCTCTGTTTTTGTCAAAACTTCCAACAAGAACTGCAAAGCAACATTCACGGTGCTCATCAACAGCTTTGCAGCACAAGACAATCTGCTTCCACCACCTGGACACTCACTCCCCTCTCCTAATACTTTGAGAATAAAAGTGTACACTTGTCTATAGTGTCCGCCACAGTACAGAAATGATTAAATGCAGATATCAGTTTGAAGTAGATGGCTTATCAGTTAACAGGTTTATACTTTGTTTATACCTGTATGTTTCTAAATCCCCTCCACAGACTGTAGTGAGGAGTAAACAGAAAAGCTCTTTTTCTGTTTATAAAGGTGTGCACACAGCTCCTGTCTGCAGAAGAATATCGATTATTTTACAACCACAGTACATGTAATTAAACTCAAAGATTTTTAAAGGTGCACTACTGAAGTATTTGTATCAGCTTAACTTATAATTTACAATGCATCACTACTACATTAATAATAAAGTATAAACACTAGGGTAACTAGCTTTAGAAATTAGGTTTATCCAAGATTATGTAAATAATCTTTTATGTCAGCACATTAAAATTATTTTTTCGTCTTTTTTACTGATTTTCTTCCGCTCACTTTGGCCCGGGGTTACTGTGAGCCTGAGGTGGGGTACTCCCTGGACAATGGCCAGTTAGTTGCAGAGCTTATCAGTGCTGTCCTATTGTCTAATAGTTATTATAAATTAGATTGTTATTGTTTTGGGACGCCACACACTGTTTGCTCCAACTACAATAACTCCAAGAACTGACTTCATTCTGACATCTAAAACAACCAAGATGAGACAATCCTAATCTGCAGACACAGGCTGTTTTGTACTTGTATGTCTCCCATAATATTTCCCATAATGCAATTTTCACATCCCTTTTCCCCTCCCTGTGTTATTGGGATGTACTGATCTTCACATATGTGACTTAAATGCCTCACATGATCCCACATTTTATACTCAGCATGAAAAGATGGCATTGATTTGTTTATTTGAAGTTTGCTCAAATCTTCAAAGTCACGACTAAAAAAAAGTGTGGCTGCACTCGAGCGGAGCCGTGATGTACAGATCGTCCTCCATGAAAAATAACTGGGGATTGGTTCAGTTGTGATCAAGCCACTACTGCCTCTGCCTTTGTTCCCCCTTTGAATGTATGCGGTATGCACAGTTCTTAATGCATTTGTGTGGGCTATACCCTTGAACTATCAACCATTACACGGGCGATGTGTAACATAGAAAGCCTCTGTGGCAGTTCTATTTCATTTCAAGGAGGAGTGAAGCCTTTGTATACCTGAGTAAAGAAATGATGTTTTTTTTTTTTTTTTTATGTTGGTCTGACAGAGGGAACAATGTGGAAGGCGATCACCTCAGGCTGGAAAACATTAAATATGTCCTTTAGTTTACCACAACAAGAATTAATTGTTTTGGACGGTGTGCACCCATGACCCCGTTCACACTAGGACAAAAACAGAGAAATGTGCATACACATCAACTGTTTTCAATACGAATTTACGAGTGTCACTTTTTCACCTCAATTATTATGAAGAAAAATAGATGGTCAGTGTGGCCTGTATTCTTATTAACTGAAAAGATGATTAGGTAAAAATACAAATACCACATGCAACTCAATGCAAACGTGGCCTCTCGTTGACCTTCGCAAAGTCCTTCATTCAGTCCTGAGATGTTTTTTGGTGAAAAGGAGGCAGAGAGCAGTCAGTTAAGTGTAAAGGTTGAAAAAGCCTGACCACAGCTCTTGCTCTGAGATTAGTGTTGAATGTCCACCTAGAAAATAAAAGTGAAAGCCAAAATAACACAGGTGAATGATTTAGTTAGAAAAAAGACATTTTAAACATCTATATGGACCTCAATTAACAAGCATGATGGCTGTATAGAGGAGAAACCAATGTTTGTTTTTGTAAATGTACAGCATAGAGCAAATACAGTAAATATAAGAAAATATAAAGAGCCATGATCCAGCTGCATACCTGTAGATACACAGTAAATATCTGTTACACAGGACAGACAGTATACAGTATTACACATGGGCCCCCAGTTGTTGAAGTGGTTAGATCTGTTGCCTTTGGTTTAGGAGGGCAGGGATTATACTGTCCCATGTCAGGAAGGACATCCAGATAAAAAGCCTGACAAACTCCCCATGCTACCCAGGCTGTGGTGAACCCTGAATGAAAGAGGACATATTTTGGAGTTAATGTATGTAAACAGTGTAAAAGAATACTTTTTGTAATAATAAATTCTAAATATTTCCATTTTAAATTCTATACATTTTATCTAACCCCAGAAAAGTATTACATACTTTAGTCCATGTCATTGCTCCCGTTTGCTTCCCCAAACTGTTCTGTTACAGTCGTTTAGAGCCTCATAAAACTACATTTATAAAGATGAAGAGTCATGACTTAATTTATCATTATCATCTTACTACAAGTTCAAAACAATAAAAAATACAAACATTCAAAGCACCCTAAGGTCCTCCAACAAAAATATCTCATAAATTACAATTATGTTACAAATTTTGGTGTTTACTGTGGCTCACATTTTTCAAACATCTTAAGCACTTGGAGTTTTAATAATCTCTCACAAATTAAACTGGAAAGCTCACACCATCATCGTTTTAAAAAATAAATTTTCAAAGAATCATCCCACTCTTTATTCACTAACAATTGTCCTCTAACCTTGAAGAACAAACCACTGCACATGAAAGTTGGCTATTTTTCAGATATTTTTTCTTTCTTAGGATATGAAAGCCTCTCTTTTATCTGGTAAATAAATAGGGGCGACCACACAGGGGGAGTCTGCTACAGTTTTTTTTCTAGAGGACTATCCTGCAGCGAGCAGCAACAAGGCCACTTTAATCACTCTGATTTAGGTCCATTATTACACTGTACACAGGGATCAACAATAGGTTTTAATGGAGGATACAAGAGGGCAGTAATGATACACTTGACAATATGTTTAGTATAGACTACAAGTACTTCTTCGGAATGAAATACCTCCTACAAGTAAAGTTGATGTTACATATGAGATGCTATACGTGACTAGGCTAAATAAAGTTTTGGGGTTGAATTTATTTCTCAGTTCAGTCCATTTTATAACCCAGTTTTGGCAGTAAAATAGTTTCAATGTATAAAGCTAGTCATATCTATCTCTACATGTACATGCATAAGGATAACGTACACTTAAGAGAGCCAACTGGAACAGGAACAGATACTGTACACAAACACAACTGCCAGTAAATGATATTATTTCTTCACACTTGCAACCTCTGCTCCTTTCATGAACACAGTGGGCTGCCTGCTTTTAATTTGTTTTACTGTATTATTTTACTGTATTGCACTACCAAGTGTACAATACCAAGTATGCACTACTTTGTGGGTACTACATAATGTGAACTACCAAGCGTGCACTACTAAGTGTACACTACCAAGTGTGTCCTACATAGTGCGCCTAATAGTGGTCCTACAGCTCACAACTAACAATAAAGAGGCTATATTATGCTTTTTTCATATTTAATTTAAAACAGCATTTCATGTTTTACAACCTTAACAACCTAAAAACATTATCTAGTGTTGCTGTTTTTGAACAGAATTTAAAGAAGAATAAAAGAAACATCACTTCCTTAAACATTTTGTATGATGCCGTTTTAATACAAATTAAAAAAACAGCTGTGAATAATCAGTGGAAACAGAGCTGTACACCATTTTCTAGATAAACTCATAAGAGTAGACTGGATGTAGAGGGCTTGTTGATTGGTCAGTGCTTCCTGGAGTGGGCGGGATTTGTGGAAGAGGCAGAGATTTGTGCAACTGAGCTCTTTTGAGGGCTTAGAACTGCTGTGCCAGAGAATACAGGATCACTTATACATGAATGAAGCAAAACACAACTCCCAGTCGAGGTGTGTCACAGCCTTTGAATTTGAGGGCCATATGAAATCTGCCCAAGCCTAAACATTTGAAATCTAGGGCTGAGTGATATGGCAAAAAAAAAAAAAATAAATAAAATTAAAAAAAAAAAAAAAAAAAATATATATATATATATATATATATATATATATATATATATATATATATATATATATATATATATATATATATATATATATATATATATATATTTTATATATATATTAAAAATCAATTTAAATGTAGGTTAGTTTTAGCAGCAGTAGTAGCAGCAGTGGACATATATACACCATATGAAGTCTTGTTAAAAGCGATTGAGAACATGGCTAATCTGCATAATGTAAACATAAAGTGCATAGCACTGCACTCTTGTTCATTTTTGCCAAACTGCTACCATCTTTTTAAACATCAAATGAAGTCATTTCAGAGATAATCTGACTCCTTTCTATGACATTATTAGTGTTTTTAGCATGTGCAGAGTCTCCACATCCACAATACTCCACAATACTGTCTCCAGACAGTATTTAATCTGCTCTGGAGCTAGCAGCAGCATTAGCCAGTGCAGCGCTAAGAGGATGCTATTTCCCCTAATTTTAATTTTGAAATAGAGCTTTTTTTGACATTGTCCAAAATTAAAACCATGAATTAATCAGTTTTGCTGTTTTTTACCCAGTCCTATTTTAAATCTGTTAAAATCCCTAATAAAAAGGGTACAATATATGACACTGTGAGGTTTTGTTTTTCACATATCATTCATATTCAAGCTTTTAGTTGATTAATTTCCTCCCTTGTCATGGGATAGCTCACTTGATAGAGCATCCAGTGCATATAAAAGCCACCTCAGAGTTGTGCGTTTAAGTTCGGACTCTGATTATTTATCTCTGACTGACAAAAGGACAAAAAATAGAGAACAAAATCAATCATGCATAGTGTACGTGAATGGCATATTTGTGGGAGGTCAAAGGAGGATGAGAACAGTTGATTTTAATAGAGGTTTGGTTTTTAAACATTCCTAGTCCATGTTTCATTCTCAAGGTACACTCATATCTTAAAAAGCTACCACCTCTTCCTTATTTAAAATGTATGAAAGTTGAGTTGTGGAGCTGCACATTTGAGATTCTGCTTACTGACAGTGTGATCATTGTTTAGTGCCGGGTTTGACAACTGCCTAATGCAATGCCCGGAAGAAACCGCACGGGCATTGTGGTCACAGCAGATAAGAAACAACTTGAGAGAAAAGTAGAAGACCTCTATACAGGTGTGCAGTGTGTGTATGTGTGTGTGTGTGTGTGTGTGTGTGTAGGTGTGTGTGTGTGTGTGTCGCTGTCTGCTGTGTGTCACCAGTGCCCTAGTCCCTAATGATGGCGGTGTGCAGCGAGCTAACTACCCTCACAGTGGAGCCAACCCTCAGGCTAGTGCCACATCCCTCCATCAAGGCCTGCCTTCATCCCAGCTTTACACTATAGGCCCAAAGACACACACACACATGCACACACACACACACACACACACGACCAATGACAAATAATTCATAATATGGCCCTGCCTGAAAGTTTGCCACACTACCTCATTAAGCAGCCCATTGTAAGCGCCTGACATTCTCTGAGCATAATAACGCTCCTTGGCCGGGCCCGTGTTTGAAGTGACATCTCACTAGAGGGAAAAACCGAAATAAATAAAGAAACCAAAAACACCCAGTTGTGCTTTGTGTTGTTTTTCACCTTCGCAACTCTCAAGGTGATGCAACTTTAGCTGCCAGATATCAATAATGGATCCCTGTTGTTTCTTGATGTGGTACAAGGTCCAGCAATGACATATCAAATGAAGACAGAAATGTGGTTACTCGTGTCATTCACAGAAGAAGAAAAACTCTGCCGTTTTCTGTTTAAATAAATGACAGTTAACCAGTACACAATACAAGAAGGATATTATTGAGAAACTCAAACATAGACTTAGTAAAAAGATGACACTGAACAGACTGAATGTGTGAATGATCAAGGTTGAGGATGGCTCTTCATAACTGCGCAATTAGATTCTGCATACAGTGGGACTTCTATACAGTATTACCTTTCACCTTTCATACAAAGTGACTGAATAAAAGATGTGTGTGTGCATTTATTCACATTGAAACACGTAATATTGAGAGAGTTTAGGTTGGCTTATGATGAGCTTTGGAGAGCAAAGAAGTTACATTTTGTGTTTGCCTGTTTAAAAAGTGCTTAAAAAGTAATGGTGAGATTCTAAAAAAAAAAAGAATATGTCAGTAATGGATTAAGGAAGAATATAGTCATAGATAAACCCAAAGATACTGCTTGGTAAGTCTTTTATATTGAGTTATCTAAGGACCTTACATACCGTACCTTAAACAAATGTCCTAATGCCTACAAGTATTGATGTTTTCCAAATGTGTCATTGTTTTTTTTACTTCTGATGACATATATCATTTACACATTTACACAAAACAGATGGGCTGGAACCACAACCTTATTGTTAAATCCAAACCTCCAGATTGAGTTTGATGTCCCACTTAGAGCTGCATTGATTTTCCCTCTTCGCCCCACGGTCCGGCGCACCACTTCTTACACTTAACTGAGTCTTGTTTGATTTCATCTGCACAAATGTACAATGGCTGAAGCACACTGAGGAAAAACACGCAGTGGTCCTTGGTACATGATGAGGATACAGACAAGGGTTACACGTATGAGTAAATGGCAGTATGGTAACATTGAAGAGGGGATTTTTTTTTTCAGAGTGGTAATCAGGCAGTTCAGAGGGAGTGAGCTTCTGGCGAGCCTATAGGCATGTGGCTAGGTGCTCCCTGTCCTGGGGCGAGACGGGGAGAGCACCGACTTAGCTCTGACTTTTCAACGAGTGCCGGGAACGGAAGAGGAAACTTTCTGTGCAAAGTTAAAGAAAAGGGGGGTAAAAAAGAGAGGTGAGGTATGATCTGCCAAGAATACTACACTTCAAGTTAAACTGATTTAAGATCAGTAAACACAAGGAAAGTGGTATTAGAAAAGGGGAAAATTAGAATTGGTTACTGGTACTACTGACAAATATAAGGAAATACTGTACATGTATCCAGAGGTGGAAGTAGTACTCAAAATATGTAGTCAACTAAAAATATTCTTCTTTCTATTTGGCTTTTTTTTTATTAATCCTGGTTTGGGACCGGCACAAATGAAAAAAATATTACATATACTTAAATGGAAGTAGAAGCAGAGCCGTCACAATGTGGTAGGCAAGGTAGGCACTTGTCTAAGGCCCAGAGCTAAATGGGAGTCCCCAAGGACGGTCATTTATCTGTACAAAAATAAAACAAGCTGTTTGAGCAACAGAACACAAACCACTGAAGAGACCTTGCCCCTGGACATAAACTGTACGTTGGACATAAACTATAAAGTACATATTACAGTGTTTATAGTAAGTGTTTTTACCATGTCTACAACCACTACTGCTACTACTACTGCTACTTCTTATACTGATGCTACTACTACTACTTCTTTTACTGCTGCTACTACTACTACTGCTTCTACTACTGCTATACTACTTCTACTTCTACTGCTGCTGCTACTACTACTACTACTGCTACTTCTACTGCTGCTGCTACTACTACTATTACTACTGCTATTACTATTATTTCTGGTACTACTATTACTGTTACTGCTACTGCTACTACTACAACTGCTGCTGCTTCTACTACCACTGCTACTGCTACTACTACTTTTACTGCTGCTACTTCTACTACTACTACTGCTGTTACTGCTACTGCTACTGCTGCTACTATTACTACTAGTGCTTTTACTACCTCTAATGTTACTACTACTACTACTATTTCTACCACTGCTACGACTGCTGCTGCTACTGAGTAAAAAGTAGTAAAATTTAAGTCTAAGTAAAGGTATTATTTTGAAAATGTACTCTGAAAGTACAAAGAAGTTAGTAAATGACTTCAGTAAAAGTTTACTATGTTTTAGTTCTCACCTCTGTGCAGACAGTAGATAGAGTTGAATCATAGCTCTACGTTGATCTCCCTGAGCAGATAGCAGGAATGATAGCTCAGTGTGATCCAGCCCAAACTAATGAAGTCCAGATGCACCGGTCGGCCCTGCTCCTCATCATCACCGCAGCGACCTTGGGAAAACTACCTCCTCTATGGGCCTCGCTCTCATATTTACAGAAGAGCCTAGAAAAACAGCCAGCACCATCCCAGTGCAGGGATTAGCAGTCCAGATTTCCAGAAACAAATGTCTTCTCCGAATGCCAGAAGCCTGTATCCCTGTCCCGTCACGTACTACTTAAATTAATGAAGAGGATTCATCTGCTTCCTGTAGATACTGAACTGACCCTGGCCTGTACAATAATGTCCAGTGTCAAGTCCTACTACAGTATGTCCTACTTTTGTTGTTGTTTGTGGTTCTCAGCATGGCTACAATTGTGAGGTGTGGGTCAAAAAGGAAAAAAATTAGGCCTACTAATATTTAAGTTCATGTTAGGGTTAGTGAAATTGGTAGGGTCTACATTTTTCCTTGTCTAAAATGGGTAAGTAAAAATGGGGAAAATAGCTTTATTTTCAGGATATTTTGTTTAAACTAACTCTAACTAGAATTTACTACAGGCTATGTCAAAAAGCTAATCAGCAATTAGCTTGAAGCAAGTCATGTTAGCTTATTAGCATACATTGTTTAGCCATACAGCTAATCGCTATGGACAGATTTTTTACTTCTATTTTTAAATCAGGTCATAGTGGTATTCTCTACAGTTCTCCTTCATTTGGGACATTATCAGATATTTTTTGCAAGCAATTTTTGGTACAACTTATTAAGACATGATTTTACTGCTGTTTCAACTTTGGTCTGCAGTGGGACAGTGTACAGTAACAGGCATTAGTTATTCTTTGTGGGAGGTTTTTTACATTTTTTTGGCTTACTGGACAATATTTTTTATCACTTGTAGAAACCAGTTCAATGTCAAGCTCACCAACGTCTCATTAAAAAGCTTTTGTGGCAGCATTTATGTAAGACACAAGCTGATTGCTTCCCAAACCAATAGTATAAACCAGGGCTCTCAAACTTGGACCCCAGGAGTTGTTTGTAGCCCACCCCTCCCTGCTGTCTAGCCCACAAAATAATTTGTATACTATTTTTTTTTCTAAGAAGGAGCTATATTATGCAAAGTCAAATTTTCTGAGCTTTCAACCATGTTATAATGTTGTTTCCTCATCAAAAACACACCTGCAGTTGTGTTTTGTTTCATTCATGCATGTTTGAGCAATCCTCTATTCTTTTACATTGAGTTTGTGAGAAGACAAAACATCTCATTTCACCGGTTTCCACCTGACCACGCCCCTACCCCTCACGGCACAAGTCCCATTCAGGAAGCATTGCTGCAGCTCACGCCTCCTCCACAGCAAGCAAAGAAATCATGTGAACTCCAGAGGTTTTGAAGCACTGGAGGAGCACAACAGCAGCAGGACAGCCGGGAGGGAGGGCTCTTAAAGTGACAGGGACCTAATCTGAGCGTTTCTCATGATTTCATGAGTTTCTTCAAAAAAATTACAAACAAGCATAACATAGGCCCTTTAAGTAAAACAGTGTTTCTGACACAAAATCCATTTAGGGTAGTTCTCCTTGATGCTCTGATGCGTGTACTGGCCTGAATAATATAGTTTACACTGGCTATATAGTATTAAAATAATTAACATGAGATGTATTGCAATGGGTGTAGTCATTCATTCATTCATTTTCTACCGCTTATTCCCGTTAGGGGTCGCGGGTGACTGGAGCCTATCCCAGTAACTTTGGGCCTTAGGCGGGGTACACCCTGGACAGGGGCCAGCTTGTCGCAGGGCTGACACAGAGACGAACACAGACTGACAACCATTCACTCTCACATTCATTCACTAGGGTCAATTTAGAGTCACCAATTCACCTAACACATGCATGTCTTTGGACAGTGGGAGGAAGCCGGAGAACCCGGAGAGAACCCACGGTAACACGGGGAGGACACGCAGACTCCACCCAGAGAGTTCGTGTGATGGTGTGTTGGTCGGCCCGGGGCTCGAACCCACGACCTCCTTGCTGGGAGGCGAGAACGCTAACCGCTCTGCCACCGTGCACCGTGTAGTCATATTTATATTTATATTTATTTATTGAATGCTTTGTACCTTTTAATAAGTCTTGCATTCAATGTAAGATGCACATGAAATGTAGGGTCTGCCAAGTTGTCTTAGATGTTGTATGGTGAGTGTGAGTGTATTTTTGAGTAATTTGAATGTATTTTATGGTGAAACTGAAGGCAAATTTCCACATTCATGGACAATAAAGTTTTCATAAAGCACACATGATTTTTTAAAAATAAGTTTTTATTTTTATTTATTTTAGTATGTTGTCTAAAAAGGTCAAAGGTATTTTGCTATTGTTTGTTTGATTAATGATGAGATAAGTGAAGTGAGTTTGCCTCACTACTCGATTGCTTTTTGCGACTGCGCTGCATATTCCACGGTACATACTAGACATGAACTATATCGCTTGTAAAAATAAAATAAAAAAACTTTCCAGATGTATTTCATTTTGTTCTGAACCTTGGTCCTCCGATGACTTGACAAAAAACAATCACATACTTGCACAGAAGGTGTTCTCTGGCTAGGGATGTTTCCATTGGCTGGTTGGATAACTCAGCTCATCAACACTGTATTAACCTACTTTTAGTATTTTCCTTCTGGTTCATCACAGCAAATCAACCGCCTCCTTGTATCCATTTGCATATTGATTTTGCATAGGTTTTACGCCTGATGCCTTTCCTGACGCAACCCTCTTTTTTCAGAGCTTTCAGGACTTGAGGCTGGCATAAAAAGTATGGTTTGTTTGTGACTTTCTGTGGTTGGATTCTACACTGTCTATCAAGGGCAGTCCGAATTCTACACAAAGCAACAAAACAAAAACTCCTGGATGATTGTTTAACTTTTTTTCCATAAAATAAAGTCAGGAAAGTTTGCTATCTAGTTGATGAGGAGTTAGAAATGTGACAAAGGGATTTTAAGATAGTTTTCCCATTGAATAAAATATAAACAATGCACAAATGCACTCTAACACTGAAAGCACATAAACAAAATATTAAGATTATAGCAAAAGAGCAACAATGGTTGAGATCATTCTCTGTCTCATATTCTTAGTTTAAAGGGAAAAAACTTACAAAAGAAACCATTGTCAAACTACCCCCTTGTAAAACCCACTTTGCCTAAGTGTATATGTATAACAGTATTGTTTTATGCAGCAGTTCACAATAGAAGCTGATGTTTGGTTTGTACTATTACTTCTTATTAGCCCTGTTAGAGATGGGAGATTAGAACACAGCAGACACAGTGACACAGCCAAGAATAGCAGGTAGGATACATTTTCAGTGACTTCTTTACACCTCAGTCAAGTGCAATGTATTGTAACTTCAGTGCCACACTTCACCTCATCGTACGAAAGCGGCGTTAAAAGTGGGACGGCGGAGTAGACACAATTACGGCGGCAAGGAGACGCAGTAAGCATCAGCTGTAAGACAAGAGAGCCATTTTAAAAGGAGATTAGTGCTGACACTTCCCTGCGTCTCAGCGTGCAGTGATCACAACGTGCCTGTGTGTGTGGGAGGCCTTTTTGTCATTTGTACCATTCAAAGTGGGAGAAGACGCCTCCGACAGATCAAAACCAAACTAATAAGCCAGGATGCTCAAATTAACAATGAGGCCTTGTTTAACTCCTGACTTCCTCTGCCGAAGCACATCGACTACACAGACAAATTTAAAGCCATACAATAGAGAAATGTTTGGATATAATGACAGCACTCAGCTGCATTGGAAAAACGAATTTGTGCAAAAAGAAGCAAATAAAGGGCATTTTTTGACAGCATACTGTACCCCCATGTATCGTGCTTGTAAATCAGAAAAACACACTACAGATCCTAACCAAGCCAGTGCACTATGGTTCAAGTCAGGTGGAGCCGCACTTAGAGGCCAGTCATCCTCTCTGCATGGACCTTGGAGTGAAGCAGCCCTCCCTTTGCAACAATAATCTGCTTCCATTGTTCCCTGAAGAGGCTTGTTGAAAATTAATTTGGGCTGGTCAACAGTCAATAACATCCTCCCTGGAGACACACAGTTTAACCCCAATACAAGCGCGGTGCACAGACAGACAAACACTCCACATTCAGAGCCTCTCAATAGTGAAGCATTATTGACCAATTTTCTGAGCTTAATGTACCTACATTTCACCCTGCGGGCAATCAGCTCTCACCTCCTCCTCCGCTTTTATCCACTTGTCATGTTATCATGTTGTCATGTCTTTTATTCATGTTGCACCATTAGAACAGCGCTTTTCAGTGGCAGCAGACTGCAGTGGGAGAAGTGAACACTAAACTGTAGGAGTAATGGCTTTATGCTAACCTGAAGTCAGATTGATGCTGTATACTGTATGTAAAACTCTGCTCCATCGTGCTAACGTTATATATATCTGCAATGTCTCCCATTTGTAAAGGGGAGGGATTGTCAGGGGAATATTTGGAGGTGACTGGACAAAGTGCCAGCTAGTGACCAGCTACCTATTGTGGCCACTCACAGCAATGACATATGACATGACAATAGACCCTTACCTTATAGTAAAACAATCTAATAAAAATGCAGTCCAAGGATTTTAGCTATTTTTGTAAATGCATAGCAGCAAAATTATTATTTTTTGCATTGCCATGTTTTTAACTTTAGCAAATATTGTTAAGAGTGCTTCCTTCACCGTCAGATAGGAAACACTGTATTATTTAGTCTGTATACTATATACTGTATACTGTATGCTATACTGATTGCTGCTGCTGGCCAAGTCCCCTTATTATACCTCATAGGCATAGTGTTATGTAGTCAGGTAAATAACCACTTATTATTTATCAACTACTTTGTAGATCTTCTAGTTGATAAAACAATAAGGACAGTTAGAAATACATATTCATAAAGTTCCAATCCATAGATCACCCAACTCCTGAAATGGTCTACTGTGATGTGATTTATTGCAGTGGCTAAACATGTTGTTGAGTGTTGTTTGGTGTTTTTGTTGAGAAATATCTTGCAGCCTGAGACAATCTGAGAGAAAGTAAACAGTACGCTGACCTGAAGCCCCTCAGACCACACTGTTGGTGCTGCTGTATATTCATTTTAAATCAGACAAA
Source organism: Bostrychus sinensis (assembly GCA_020698575.1). Lineage (NCBI taxonomy): Eukaryota > Metazoa > Chordata > Actinopteri > Gobiiformes > Eleotridae > Bostrychus > Bostrychus sinensis. Next base: position 16,481,405 of record CM036260.1, on the reverse strand, counting down.
CACAAAAACACCTGACTGTGCTCCTGTCGGCCGTGTGTTCGGACACTCGCTGGAGCTGCTGTTTCACATAACAGAACTCCTCACATCTGATCCAAAGTACACACCAGATATCTTTAGAGGAGTCAGCTATTTTCAATGTTCAGACACAAGCATGAGGCAATTCTGCAAAAGAGCAACACAATAGCTCACCCTGTCCACCGAGTGCATTTATTTCTGCCCAAAAGTAGACATTGGGATTCATCCCTGAGGGTCACCCAGCAAAAAAGTATCAGTGTGTAGTGACAGACTGAGGCAACAGCAGTGGAAAGTGTTGCAACTCCCTTGAACAAATTAAAGACACTTACATCAGGAGGTTTTCTTCAGCTGTAGTTTTTGTACTTGGACCAAAACACTCTCCGGTGACAATCACAAACTATCTTCCTCCATCTAAGTTAGCATATAAGGTTTCAGAAGGACTGGGGATAATCAACACTACATTTAAGAGTAAAAACTGACTGATCACATTTTGATGAGCACTTAAAAAGCAAGTTTTAAATACAATTAACTTTATTGGCATCATTTACACAAGAAATCACTAATCACTAATAATGGACCAAGTGTGTAAAAGGCAAACCCCATAGCACCAACCTAGGCCCATTTTGGTTTGAGAAATTGTTAAAAATGGGGAAAGAATGTGTACAAAATGTGTGATGTTGGTATTATTTTAAATTGTTACAAACTGTTTATATCCTGCCATGTCACTTCTCGGTTGGTTTACTCTAGGATTTTTTTGCTTGCGTTTAAGGGAAATTATAAATAATAGAAATGTGAATGAACGAAAGTTGTGTGATCTTTTAGTGCTTGTGCAGAAAGAAATCAAAAAATACTGAATGACAGGGCACGATAGGACGTCTTGATCTTCGCTTGTACTATACTCCATCAAACACTATTTCAAAGCACTAAGTCTTTTTTTTCCACCTGTGCGTCATGACACTGTGGATGGGAATAAAAGCGTTTGTCTAACCAATCTAAAACCTCTGGATCTACTGAAAACAAAACTATCCCACTACCACCCCCTCAGAGAGCCAAACTATCAGCCCTCAAATCTTTCGGTGCTGCCCGTGTCTACAGAGGAGGCCATTTTGTCAGAGCAAGTGGTTGAGTTTTTTGGCAAGAAGCGCTTGCATCAAGGTTATGAAATGGTGAGCTAGAAAAGATAGACTCGGGCTCAACCCCCCCTCACTTCAAAGCCTTCCCCTGCAGCGTTCTCTTCTGATATTTATTTATTGAGATGATTTTGCCAGAAACCCGATGGCCCCACTCTTTGATATGTTGCTCGGCTGTCCTCTGAGAACGCCGGGGTCACGGGGTCATCCAGAGAGAGAGAGAGACCCCCCCCCCCAGAGGACAAAATGCATGGCTCATAAGAGTACACCTACAAACACCACACAGCATACAATAAGTACAACAGATGATGCACCGGGATGGGGTTTAGGAAGGGGTAGGGGCTAGCTGCTGGGGGGGCGCCATTGATTATCATTATAGGGCCAATAATTTGCTTCCTCTACTGTTTGTAACGTGACCCACATCTGAATGAATGGCAGATGAAGTTGTTAAACAGCGATCGGCGATGTTATGTTTGGTACAAGCAACACAATAAGCTTACATGTGTGTTTCCAGTGGCCAGAGTATAAAAGCCGCCTCAGGGCTTATTCCACTCATTATTAAACACACTGTAATGAGATATCAACACAGATAAATGGTTTGCACACCTAATTAACAATAATCCAGCCAACACTGTGAAATGAAGCAGCTCTTACAATGGAGAACAGGATCTGGAAGAAATGCCTTTTTGACCACTGATGCTAGTTTACATTGGAAAGATTTTGGAACATTTCTTACTTCCAAAAATCCTTCAAAACTATGAAAACTGAAGGCAGAATCCAGGATAGCCTTACATAAAAAAACAACAAGCTACCTATTTGTAAGTAATGTCCTCAGCGTACAGTTTTTCCAGCGTTGATCTTTTGGTTGGTTGTTGGATAATAATGGACCAAAAGAGAAATTATTAGCCTTTTGTGTGGATCCAGAACATCATTTGGATACATGAAATATTGCAAGAACTCTGTATCATTGCAAGGTAAAGGTACTAATTCCAGCCACAAGAGGCCAGTAAAGCGAGCATTTTCCTCTAAACTAGAAGATCCTTCAAGTCCAGGTCAGGGCACTATATGGTTTTCCATTTTGAGATAGGGCCAGTGCCAAGATAGAGGCTTGCATTTTTTTACTGTTGCTATAAAATTTAAACACATATTCATTACTATAAATGGTAAGATACAGCAAATGTGAAAATATAACAAAAAGAAGGTTGACAGTATCTACAAATGTCTCTCTGTAAGGCAATTAGAAAAAGAGGAAGTCATTAAGAAGGTAGTAAGATAGAACTAGGTTGGTAATTTCTACAAAAAGCATTAAACTGCAAGAATGCCCTTTTTGTAATTGAGAAAAAATTTAATAAACTTTGTTGCATCTGTGAACAAACTCCTGTTATGCCTGATTTATCTTGTGCTTCTACTATTTTAGTAAAGATATAAATGTATCATTCCCTACAAACTCATATCAGGTAAATTCATGCATAATGCTGTTACATGTCATTTAATTTGTAAGTGTGAATAAGCAAAAGAGGTCTCACGGCACATTTGTCCAGTGTGGTTTTTGGCAAGAGCTCTGCACTCCTCACTGCACTGCAGGTTGTAATTCGAGCCACTGGGGAGGGCACACTCATCTTTTTTGTGTGACACATCTCCAACATAATGCATTGTCAAATAATTCTTAATATGCTAGGTGTGACATGACGCTTCTCAATATTCAGATTCGCTCTGGCTCATAAACTCGGGCGTCCACCGTGTGCCACTGGCCCATCAATCAAGACCGACCCCCCAAACCCGCTTCTTCTTTTTCACCTGTCAGCCTATTTGAATATGAGGAGGCGCTTGGATGGGTTTCACAAAATGCACCTTTGGGAGAACACGGTCTGGCGACACGGTTTACATGTGTACAAATTTGGATTGAGGAATATGCATAGCTCTTCTGGTGCCAGCAGTTCTGACAAGCCCCTCACGCTCTGTCACATGTTACAAAGCAGATTGCATTATTTGTACTGAAAATCCTATAATCTCGTATGTTGACTTTTATTTAAACAGGGATTGACTGATTCCTTTGTGAAGTCGGTGGCTCTTAATGAAAGACTTTACAATGATTTGATGATGAGAACAAATACTGAGAAAATATCAAGCATCACTGACAATTGTTGCCCATGTCCAGAGGTGGAAAAAGTACTTTAAATAATAATAGAAGCAAAAGTACTTAAAAAGAGAAAGGTATTGTGTAGAAAGTACTTTAACCAGTTCTAATACTACTACTTATAACACTACTACTCATGTTCTACTACAACTATTATAACTAGTTGTCCTTCTAATACTACTACTGCTACTGCTCCTATGTTTAGTACTATTACTACCTACTTTGCACAAAAAAACTCATTTTGAGCTTTTACAGATTTACTTGATTAAAGTTTTTTTCTCTCAAAAAATTTACTCCAGCCACAACGGAAAAGTAAATTAATTAGTCCTAGTAATTTCAACTGTCTTGTACAAGGGCTTTGTGGCTCAATGATGAAAGAATTTACCCCTGTACTAGAAGATTGCTGGTTTGAGTCCAGGTCTAGGCACTATATATGTACGAGGTCAATAATTCTGTGCTACTATTACTATTACTTTGCTACTACTGTTACTACTACCCACTTTTACACATAATTTTGAGTAAAAGTACTTGAAATGTACTCAAATAAAAGTGTAATAGAGAAGTAAAATACAAAAGTAAAAGTATCTAGTTACTTTCCACATCTGCTCATCTTCCCTTCAATATGTCTCCATTTAGACAGCGGCGCTAATTGTGCTCGTGTAAACAATAATCCATCTAAAGCAATAGGCCTATTTAACATGACTGTCTGCGTACAAGGGTAAACAAACAGAGAGCCACCGGATCTGTCACGCCTCACGCCCCTCTATATAAAGATGGATGGGGAAGTGTAAAAATGGGAGGGGGAGGGGCTTAGGGACCACTGTCAACCCCTCTCCTTCCTCATGCATTAAATTCAAAGGCACAACCAACACTGATCAATTGTAAGCAAAGAGGCCAGAGGAGAAAAGCATGAGGGAGGGAGGGGGGGAGTGAAGAGGATTGGGTATGGGCATTTTGTGATCAGCACATCGGGCCAAACGGTGTCATCCATCAGGAACGGACACTGCAATTTGCCATCTACTTTCTCATCAATCAAACTTGAGGGCTCTAACAAGGGCTTGGGTATGCGTTTATGTATGTGTGCCTGGTGGAGACAGAGAGGAATGGCCGGCTTCTACTGCAGCAATTTGGTTCAGCATATCCAAAAATACATTATCTGTGAAATATTTCTGTAAAAGTACTCCCACATAACCTGAGCTAAACTGTGACTAAGAGGTAGGGACTACTTTGGAGTTTTATCGTTTCTAAAATAGTGTTTGTGTGCTCTCTCTGTGGTGCTTCGATATCAGAAACTTCACAACACTGAGCTGGTGTTTTGAACTCAGAGCACCTTCTGGCTTTTAAATTCAATACAAATCTATGGGAACCTTTGGCCGACCACATGATGTTATCTCTACAAAAGCGTTCCTAAATATTTGTTATCAACAGCTATTTAACCTCAGGCACATATTGGATTGGAAAATGCAAACTTGTGACTTTTTTGTAGCAGTTGTTCAGGATTTTCTAATATTTTAATTTTATACCACAACCAGAATCATTTGTAAATAAAGACAGATCTATGACAAAGGGATGTCTATGGTGTTTAGCATCTGGTTCCAGAGGTTACAGAGGCTGCAGAAAAAGAACTTGAAGTGGAGGATGAATGCTATACTGAGCAGCATGGACCATCTCCTGCATTTTGCTTTTGAACAACAGAGAGCAGCCAGGGAACATCAGGATAAGAACTCCTTCTACCCCAACGATCATGAATTAATCTGTTATAGCCTAATAAACAAATATTTCTTTGGGGTTGTAATAAAGTTGAAGTGATTTTATTATGGGTTAGGGTTATTGAAAAAGTGAAGTTTATATAGGTTAGCATAGAGATTCTTACAATTGTCCAAATATAAATGCTTTAAAAAGATACCATCTGGTTTATCAGGTAAGAGACACAGTGAAGTCTGGTACTAAAAGCCCTTTGTGTCTCTGCCCTAAGCTTTGTAACAGTGTGTTTGAGGAGGTCATGACCTTTCTTCCACAAAAAGCAGCGCTTCTCTGAGATCACCTTTGCCCAATGGCCCAGAGTCTAACTATAGCCTGAGCGCAGTAGTCATAACACAAACACGCCTCTGGGAATCCCACGTGTCAACAGAAAGGTTAGCATAGAGGTGTAGCTTTAAACAGATATAGCAACTCAGATGCATTTCAAAATATAGATCTACTTCTGACCACGGAGTAATCAGGATTCATTTAGTGCTGTCTCTGCTGTCACTTTTTCCTTATCACTGTTGAGATAACGGTCTTGTCTTTCCTTCAGGGGGGAGAAAAGGATTTTGTCTTTGGAACTGGAGAGGATCAAGTTCACTTTATTATTAACCTCTGCACCCCCGATGACCCCCGGTGACCCCTGCGGCACCCACCCACCAGGCAGCAACATGTGCATCTCATTGTGGGACGAGCCCGAGCTGATTTATAGACCTCGCCGATTGGTCCCAAGCGACTCGGGCCATTTGCAAAACATTTGACACATGACTAAGAGCTGGCAGAGACGGAGCAGTTAAATCTTCAGTGTCAAGAAGAGGCATCACTGTGACAGAAAGAGACAAGCAGGGTACGGTAATGCACTGTGTAAAATGTAAATATAACAGAATGCAGTGGGTTACAATCTCATAAATCCCAATTTGATCACAAAAGAACATAAAAAACATATCAGATGTTGAGATATTTGACCATTTCATGTTTAATTCTTATGCATTTTTTTATTGGATGGCAGCAACAAATCGCAAAAGAAAAGGAAGAGGTATCTAACAGCTGGGAAAAGTGTTTAACTTGTGAACACAAAATGTCTTTCTGCATTCAAATAAATAATGAGCAATTACTAATTACAAAATGCAGTTTCAACACCTGATATATTGTATTAGTATAGTCCCAGTGAGGTTTTTACATTGACTGTCATTCATTCATTGGCCCAAGGGGAATCAAACCCCAGACACCTGCATGACAGTAGGGGGAACTCAGCTAGGGGTCAGGCAAACAAAATCTCACTTCTCCCAGACTTTGTGTACCTCTATGGATACATATTGCATAACATAACATTATATGCATTTGCAGCTGAGAATCTTTTAGTGGAGGTCAACCAATAAATAAAGTGTGTTGTCCTGTTTGAATGGCTCCTGCTCCTGATACCTTTATACAAAAGCAGATATATTTTGTTCTATTTGGACTCAATCTGGCTCTTTTTTTTGAAGTGGACTGAATTCAGCTGTGTTTAGGCCCAATGCAGAGTGTGGAGGGAACAGACAGACAGATTCATCGAAGGATAAATATGCAAAAAGAACAGAAAAGTAGCAGGTACAGTACAAAACCCACTGCACGCACGCGCACACACACACACACACACACACACACACACACACACACACACACACACACTGCTGCCTCCTCTTCGTCTCACTGTTTTCTGCCTCTTTGTCATCCTCTCTCGACGCTGGTGAGAGGAGCGCTGGCATCCACTCGGGCTGGGAGATCTTCTAAAAGACCTCTTCTTCTTACTTTGTGCCAGCTCGGCTATATACCCTAGTGGGAGTGCGTTTAAGTTTCCCCATCTGCTTCTGTTCACATTATCTCGCTCCAGGGCAGGCACCTCGCCCAAAATACACTCTAAAAACACACACATGCACACTTTGAGTTTCATCTTTTGTGCTGATGACGCAGTTTTTTACAGTTGTGTGAAGCCCACACACACGGCATAGCAGGGGTGGGTTTTTTTATCCTTTACCTTTCTTTTCAGAACAGGAGCGATCAAGAGGAAGCGCTGGCCTCTGGAGAGTGGAGGCCGCTAACTTCCTCTGAGCGTTGTGATCAGCGGCTGTGAGTCTCCAGAGGTTAAATCAGTGGTGAAAACTGGGAATGTATGGGAGACTGTGAACCAGGGGCCAAATTTGCATCCGTTCCTCTTTTAAATATCAACGCACAATCCAATCAGGTTGTCTAACAGTTTAACTTTTGAAGTAAATTCGGACGACTGATCCGGAAAATTATTAGAGAATACTGATTAGGGGCTTCAAGGGAGACGGTTATGAGGTACACAAACTAATTAAAATGCACCTGAAGCCATGGCACTGAATACTTATTGTTTACCATTTGTTTTCAAAGTTCAAATTATATCTAATGCAAACTTAAAATATACACCAATCAGGCAAAACATTACAACCACCTTCCTATTATTGGTGGTCAAAATGTTGTGTGTTTCTTGATGGATACTCACCGCTACAGACCAAGAACACTCCAGGATTTGAGGCTTTGGCTCTGACCCAGTTGTCTTTCACTTTGGCCCTGGTCAAACTCACTCAAATCCTTTCTCTTGCCAATGTTTTCTACATCTAACACATCAACTTTGAGAACAAAACATTCACTTGCTGCCTGCAAAAAGGTGGCAAAATGATAATTTGTGTTATTCACCTGACTGTCAGTGGTCATAATGTTATGGTGTGAGTTGAATATATAAATAAATATTATTTTTTAAAAACTTCACTGAACTTTCAAAAAGACGTTTTCAATTCATATACATTATTTTAAGTTAGAAAATGTGAAATGATGCAAATATAACCAAATTTATTTCAAAAAGCTTGCAAAAAGCATAATACGTGCCCTTTAAAATAAAATCTTGGGCACCATCAAGAAAAATAAATGATCATATTTCCTGTGGTGTGACACTAACACAATCGCCCGGTGTATAAGTTTGGAGGAAGGTTATCAACACAAAGGCAACTTTAACAGTGTTTTCCTTTGGCCCTAGAGCCATGTGGCCTGGCTCTGGTTTCACTTTCTCTGCTATGACAGGTGCCATAAAGAGCAGATTGAGCTGTCTGCTTTGGGGGTCAGAGGTCAAACTCATCCTCTCAGAAGCGACTGGGGAGGGGTCACGTGTGTGTGTGTGTGTGTGTGGTGGGGGGGGGCGACCTGTTGATTGTCCGATGTACGACGAGAGGGGAGAGGGAGGTTGGTGGTGGGGGTCGATCACATGAAGGAAATGAGTAGAGACATGAGGTGAGTGAGGGTGACTGGGCGATCCTGTCACCTCCCTGACACCAGCGCTGATGGACGTCCTGCATGAAGAGGGAGAGAGAGAGGGAAGTGTGGCCAGCAGGGGGTGCCACTCAAAGACAGAGGGAGAAGAAGTATTCCAAATCTGTTCTCAGGTAGTGTTAATTCTATTTTTACTCAAGTAAAAGTAAAATAACTTGTTGTTGTGTAGTGGTTAGTTTCCCTGCATGTGGTCTGAAAGGTCATGGGTCTGAATCTGGGGTGCCTCAGTTTGTGGCTGGTTGTCAAGATAGCGTCAAGAAGGGATAAAAATCTGCAATCACTCATGTGATTGATTCATTGTGGCAACCCCTGAAAAAGGGAGGAGCTGAAAGGGTCAACAACAACTTAAGTAGAAGTTATCACCCAACTTGAGTAAAAGTAGGTTTGCAGTACAATTTAAGAAGTACTACTACTGCTGCTCCTAACTTCACTACAACTACCACTGCTACTACATCTGCTTTACTTGCACTTGTACTACTACTAGACACTTTTACTCAGCAATATAATTTGGAATGGCATATGATTTGGCATAGGTTTTACGTAAGATGCCCTTCCTGAAGCATCCCTCTCCATTTATTCAGGCTTCGGACTGGCACAAAGAGTAAACTGGCTTGTGACCTCCTGTGGCTGAATTAAAAGTGAAAGCATGTAATAGAAAATGTACCTAATTAGTTTCCTGTTCTGCTCCTAGAGCGTTTCAATTTTAAAACTCCACTTTCACTTGGACAAATTGCAACCACCAGCCATTATGTAACCAAATCAAATTCATGAGGCGCCCTGGGCCATCTTAACTAATGCTAGATATTCCTGTTTTTATGAACCTGAAGGTCAGAGAGGGCCCTGTACACAGACAGACACGTTTTACTGTAAAAACACACAGACCATGTCTGCCACACAATCAAACAAACTATTATTCCCCATTTATAAAAAGGGCTTCACACTCTGGCGCTCCTTACATCTCATGGACAATCAGACGCTGTGTATATGTTTGTCTGCCTCTTTTCTCTTCCTTATGTTTGCTTATGTGTTCTCCTTTACTTATTCATACGTGCATTATGGCCGCTCCTTTTTGCTTCTCTTGATATTTGTCGGCTTGACCTCAGTGGGCCCAGTCTCCCGTCTGAAGTGAAGCGCCTGCGATAGCCTTGAAAACACAGCGCTAAATTAAACGAAACACAGATTGTTGTATAATTCATCCCGGGCCCCCCTCTGTGCAGCCGTGTTACTGTCTAGATTAGGATTTTCTTTTGTTGCCGCTGTGTTTGTTGTAATGCACAATGTGGATCCTGCCAGGACGGAGTAAATTACCTCTTTAAACATTCATTTGGAGGGAAGTGGAGAGGGGCGACCGGGAAAAAAAAAACTCTTGATTTTTTATACAATGAATAAGTTAATAAAAAGACTTTTCCTCTCTCCTGTGCATACGTTTTTTTAACTTGAAATCATCCAAAGGAACTAGAGAGAGACAGAGAATATGCTGAAGTACAACAACAAGAAGAAGAAAGGACGGATCGGAGGAAAGAGGAGAGAACCAGATGAGCTCCTTGGAATGATGCGCCTCATAGTAGTCCCCCGCTTCCCAAAATACCTGGTGTTCGGGACGTCGGGAACGCCATGCAGGCTGCGCGACGGACGCAGTTCCCCAGAGACGCTCCACTAGTATCATTAGCGCGGGGAACGGCGGGGCTCAAGCGGCGTACAAACTTCAGCAAAACGTCAAGCGGGTAGAAATGTGCCAGCTTTCTTCCTCACTCCTTTCTATCTCTTTCCCCCTTTTTTCTGTCTTTGTGTTGTATTTCAGATCCGACGCCGCTCTTCTACCAAATTAATATTTCTCAAAATAAAAGCCAGGACAACTTTAAACTAGCAAGTGAGGAAGGGGGGGAGGGGAGAGAGGGTTGAGTTTGCCTGTGAAGTTTCTGTCTCTTCCTGCATTTTGAGGTTTGCGGGTTTTTTTTTTTTGCCGTCGCCGTCTCGGAGTCAGCTCCCTGTAACTGATGAGCTTGTCACAACGGCTTATGAATGCCAAATGAGGGACACCAGCAAGTTCTAGTCGAATGGGGCATTTACATACGGTTTGTATCATAAGCAGAAATCCTGGGCGACCTGGACCAAATACTGTCACTGTGTTCAGACATTTCCAGAATCCCAAACTTAAAAAAACACCTGTTTGTTTCCACTGCTTAGTCTTCACTTTCCAACTTGTATTGTAAAACGCTTTGTGTGCTACAGCTCTGGAGAAAAATAAGAGACCACTGCAATTTATTCTTAAATCAGCCTTTCTCTGATTCTGACAACCGATCCAGGCTAGTGTCTGTTAAATAACTTCACACACCTCACTTTGTTTTATGAGCTCCCAAATACTGATTTCTGAGAGTTCTTTACATTATTATCATCTTGTGTGAAGGTGAAGTTAATTTGGAAATTAGGAGAAATATTGCCCTCAGATCACAAAAGCTCAGTTTGTCATGTTGCACCTATAAAAAAATCAAACCTGAGAAACACATCATTTTGCTGCGGTCACTTTCATTTGCCTTTTAAATCTCATTTTGCTCGAGCCACTGCGATGGCACGGCTAAGAGTCGAGACCAATCCAAATCCGTCTCTCTCTGCGCGGTGCTGCCTGTGGTAATTATAAGTTGGATCTCCATAAACAAACAGCTGCTGCCTGACCGGGCCCTCAGGAGCTGTTGGATCCTAGTCTCCTGTCTGCTATAGCGCACTATACAGAGAGCATTTTACACAGCTAACCCTGTTATCATACAAGACCTCACATGCACTGCACACTTACACTAAAGACAGCTCTACAGAGGGCATAAACATATACAACACATACATACAGACTCAAACCATGTTATTTCAATCGCATATGTGAAAGAGGATAGCATTCTTTCACAGAAACTAACAATTAACCGTTCATTTTAATTGGCGCATTTTAAAGTGGATCAGTGTGGCTAACCAAAGCTAAATTTAGAAGTTAGAAACACTGAAGTCTATGCAGCGTTTAGCAATGACACATAAAGTATGTGTAGAATTTTAAGAATTGCTCCTGGTCGGCCACAACAAAACCAAACTCAAAACATCAGAAAACTATACATCTGGACACATGAATTAGCACTTTATACATTTGTATATATTCATGTTTTATGTACCATACGTGCCAGCACAACATGAGGTTAGAGCTTCATTAACAGCTGCTATAGTTTCAACTTAAAAACGGACTGGAATATGTCTGCAGCATGAGGCAAAATATATATTTATACTCAGCATTACCAAAAAGAAAAGGGCCTATTTTTAACAACAGCCACTGTCCCCTGGGGAACCAGAAACATACATGTTTCAACACAATTCTATAAAATGTCTTGTTATTTACAATAATGAGTTACTGAAAATCATATACAGTACACTGAGTTTTCTTTTCTACGTGTACATAAGAATGGGTCCTTACATTACAAGGGTTCATTTCTAGTGTTTCTATGGTAGCCCAGAATAGACAAACCTGGGTTGTGAGGATGGTTTACCTTTTGCACAATATTCAATATAATCATAGTCTAACAATGGTCTCTGTGCATAGCTATTGTTCACGATGGTAGTACCTCTTATAACCATATAGTTTTAAATAATAATAATGCTTATATAAACTATTCTAGGCACTCAAAGTCCCTTTTGGTACATTATTCATTCACTCCTCAGTGGTGGTGAGCTACTTCTGTAGCCAAAGCTGCCCCGGGGCAGACTGATGGAAGTGTGGCTGCCCTACAGCCCCTCTGACCACCACAAAACACAGTCACCCTGACACATTCACGGTGGGTGAAGTGTCTTGCCCAAGGACACAACAATAGTATGCATTGCCAGTTGCAGGGCTTGAAACGCCAACCTTTGGGTTAGTGGGCAAGCGTCTCTACCGGCTCATCATTATTGAACAAGTATAAGTTTATCATTTAATCTATGTTTCTATTAAGTTTAATATGTATATGTATGGACACAGACCTGAGCCTGGGTCTGCCTGAGGTTATCTCAATTTGCTTGAAAATATGTAGATAGACTCCCTCCTGATCCTATATCATATACAGTAATTGTTAAAAACATACACAGTATTTTGAGCTGCATCATGCACTGTAAACAAAGTTAAAAGAACAGCAACTTTGAAACCTGAATATGAGTTTGGTGTCTATTGTTCAGACTTCACTTATGTCAAGGTATGGGTTTGTTGAGTGTGGATGTTGATTGCAGAAGTGTTGCCCTAAAAGTCATGACTTGGACTCGAATCTTTCATTTGATGATTTTAGACTTGAATTAAAGAAATATATAAAATTATGTTATTTAATAATTCTGTGGTCCACATTTTGACAATGCAACTTTAGTCCTTGACAGCAGACTGTTTTTTGCACACATTATTGTGCAGTGACGGGGGAGGACCAAGGACCAGGTGTAATTTTATTATCATTATTATAATTTTTTATTTTATTGTATTTTATTTTTGCTATCATCAAAATGTACAATGCTTTCAAAACATAAATAAAAAACAGGATTTATAATTTTTTTCAAGAACAAGAACTACAAAAACCTTTTTTTAATAATTGCTTAAAACTGACTTTTCCCTTTGAAAGGACTTGAAACTATGTAGGACTTGACTCAGACTTGTGGTCAAAGACCTGAGACTTACTTGTGACTTGCTCCTAGCTCTGGGTGACGGTACCAGAAAACAACCAGAGACAGCTGGTTTGGGATTTGCAAAGATAACAACAACTTTTCTTTGATTGCATCTTGGAACTGTATTTTCTTACTTACATGTAACCACGAGTTGTGTCACACTCTCTGGTGACAACCGTTCCTGTCCAATAATCTTTTAATCTATTTACCATAAGTCAGTGGATGTAACATACAGAGTGGAAAGGTTCCCGCTAGTTTTAAAATAGTGCTAAATTTCACCACAGAATCATTACGCATTGATAAGCTGCTGTGGAGCGGCTAATGTGCAGATAACACGTTACATTTGAAGGTTTGTGGCTTTGAAATGGTGCCGGGACGAGGTGCGGGAATCCAATCCATTAGATAAAGCCTGCAGTAATGGGGATCCCATATCAAAGGCAATAGTTGAAACTGCGGGGGCTTTGGATGCGCTTATTGCTATTTATTGTTTTAAGTGGAGCTTTATGCACAAGGCTTGATATCAACACACCAACAAAAGGCCTTTCAATGCCACTGGGCTTTGGGTGGCATCACATGTGTCTATTAGGCCAAGGTGAGTCATTTTCACTGCATGTATTCAGTCACATATACTGAACATCCATCAGGCATACAGTAACATTACGACCACTGACAGGTGAAGTGAATAACACAGACTGGCGTCTGTTAGGGGGTGGGATAAATTAGGCAGGAAGTGAACATTTTGTCCTCAAAGTTGATGTGTTATGAGCAGGACAAATAGGCAAGTTTAAGGATTTGAGCAAGGTTTGACAAGAGCCATGTTGTGATGGCTAGACCAGTAGTTCCCAATCTATTTGGTTTCATGTAGCCCCAGGACATGCTTTAGTCCTGGTTTAGTCTCAGTTTAATCCTGGTTTGATTTGGTTTAAACATGCTGTAGAACTAGTTTAGTTCTGGTTTAGACATGGACTGTTCCTGGTTTTGTCATGTTTTGTTTTTTTTGTTTTTTTCTGGTTGAGTTTTGGTTTTGAATCTGGCTTAGTTGTTTTAGTCCTGTTTTACTTTATTCCTGGTTTAGACCAAGCTTAAGTCCTGGTTTAGTCATAGTTTAGTCCTTGTTTGACCTGGTTTAGATTTGATTAGTTGCTGGTTTAATCCTGGTTTGCACCCGGCTTTGTCCTGGTTTAGACCCGGTTCTGGTATAGTCCTTATTTTGTCCTTCTTTAGTGTCTCATCCCTTGCTATAGTTCTGGGTTAGTCCTGTTTTATTTTAGTCTTTGAAAGCCAAATATATAAAGGTCCTTTAAATGATCACATGACCCCACGTACCCCCTGCACTGTGCTCGCATAACCCTATGGGTCCCCGTACCCCTGGTTGGGAAACACTGGGCTAGACAGCTGGGTCAGCCTAGCTCCTAAACTGCAGCTCAGCATCAAAAGTGGTCCAAGGAAGGGACAGTAGTGAACAGGGGATCCACTTTGGGAGTGAAAGTTGGCCCATGTGGTCTGATTCTTAGATGAGCTCAAACTGCTGAAGACATAAACTCTGGTTCTGATAGAAAGGTGTCAGAACACACAGTGCATTGCAGTTTGTTGCATATGAGGCGGCATATTAGGCAGGTGGTCATAATACATAACATCATGACCACCATAAATAGAAAGGTGGTCATAATGTTATGTCTGATCGGTGTATATCAATTGAACAAAAAACCCAAGCCAAACTATTTTAAGTGCCTTTAGAAGTGGTTTTCAAAGTGTTTTTTTTTTTTTTTTTTTTTTTTCCCTTTCAAGCCGTTCCCCACTTTTTTTTTCTGGAAAAACAACATTAAAAAATAAAATAACTACGTCTTTGCTTCAGAGGGGTGGACTCGGCAGTGGCCTAAACTGCACAATTGACAGCTCACCAGATTCTGAAACCCAAAGGCATTGTGGGGGAAAAAAAACAACAACGGCCCCAAAATCAAAGTCTCAATCAAGTCTGGCTCCCTCTCCCAAACACTAATAATCACTATCTCCTCCTCTTCTTTCTTCTTTGGTGTACACAACATCTCGTCGCCTTTGATTGGACTGTTTAAATGATTAGTGGAGCACCTGAGCGGAGACGACTGGCAGCAGAGAGCGGGACAGAGGGGAACGCTGGCCTCCTGCTGAGCCCCCACCCCCCCAGTTGGACCCCCCTGTCACATCACAAGAAGAAGAGCTTGCAATGGACATGGTTTGTCTCGCTTTACCTGTGCGGTTTCTCTAAGGCGGCAGTCCCTTGAGGCTTGTTCTGCGAATGGGAGGCAGTTGACAGGACCAAGAGAGATTTTGTTTTGTTGCATGGTGTAAACTGTGGTATAGGTGACCCTATCCCACAGACTGAACGCATATGTGTACAGTATGTATGTAAGATTTTCAGGAATATGAATAAGTAAAAATAAATATGTTTTATGCATTACAGCCATGATGGTGAAGTTAGGAGACTTACATGTAAATACAAAACATCTGAAATGTTGTCAGTTAACCTGATTAGTCGCAAAATGCTGCTCTGCGTTTTTATAATGGAAATATTGCGTATCCAGAATTTTGTTGCCTTTGTTCCAACTTGTTTGAGATGTGTTGCCATCAAAGTCCACATTAAAGCTATTATATAAATAATATTAGAATAGAAACGTGATTTGTGACAAATTTAATTTTGTTTTAATGTACATTTATTTACATTTTACACACATACTGTATGATTAAATAAATGCTTTGACCTATAAAGTACTGTAGTTTACAGCCCAAATTGGTTGTGGACATTTATTTTTTATTTATCAGTGTATTGATTCATTTTTATTTAAAATGAATTAAAGGGTTACATGTCAGTGGAATTTTTCTGACATCTAGATTTTAAAAAGTAGCAATGTAACGATATCCAAATCTTACAGTATGGTATTATCACAGTGTTAATCTCATGGTATGATATTTATTGTGATGTTGTGGGGAGGCAGTGTTGCAGAAATGCTCTTGATAACAATGTATATTATCTAAAAATGCCCTGATAAGCCTTTAGTGCATTAATTATTGTGATATTTTGTATAAAATTAAGACTTGAGTGTTTAATAACCATAATTTTGTCATGTTGGCTGCACTGAAATGGAGCAAAGGATCATGGTCTATGTAGTTTCCTCTGCTTTTTTACCATGCCACTACATTTTAATCCCAGGACCTTATTTATTAATATTGTAAAAATCCACAACGATATAGAGATATTGCCAGTATTGTTACATCCCTAAAAACAAGCCATCTGGACATAGTTTAGCCTTATTCATTTAAAGAGTTACACTACATATCAATGCATATTTAACACAATGATCAACATTTAGCCTTATAAAAAAATAGGCCTTTTGACCTTTTTTAGCCAGGGTCACTCCACTCCTGTGGTATGTTTATAGGACGCACACCTTCTTGTAAATATTTTTTAATCATCGCTTCAGTCTTATTAACAAACAAAATATTGTTCGTGTTAATGTGACAACTTATTTGTGATAACTCAAGAAGCACTTATAAAAACAAAAAAACATGGTCTACCTTGGTCTCCACATTCAGAGTTAGTTCATTCATTTTATTCCTAAAAAAGTAAAAAGAAGATGTGCGCTGAAAGAACAATATCTTATAAATTGTACTTCAATAACTAATCTAGTTACTTTCTGCCTCTACAATAAAGTCATGAGTATGGGACAAAAAAACTGACCAGAAAATGCTTCATGTTGCATATAAAAAAGGAAGGACTTTGAACACAAAACTGATTAAAACAAATATAAAACTATAATAAACTGGGATGGACAAACACCACACCAATTACAATTACAATGCCTATCCTCTCTGCAGTCATCACTTCTTTGTATGTGTGTATCCAGTAATCTGATACAAGTGTTGACTGTGAAGCCTCCTTGACAAACGGCGGCGCACATCGGTAAAGTAAGCCTTTTGAGCAGTGAAAACACGGCCTTGATCCCAGTCCACTGGAGAAAAGGCGGCTCAGAGAGGTGAAGCGCTGCCGTGTCTGTGTTGGCTTGACCCCCGGTTCCTCCAGGCACATCACTCTAACACACAAGTATAGGCTGAACACTGCGAACATCCAGCGAGTTCTTCTTCTTCTGTTCGGGGCAGAAGTGTGGCCTTTCTGCCCAGAGTCTCAAATTAAAAATGGGACTTTGATGATGACTGTTGCAGTTAATTCAACTTGAGTCACAAGTGCTACAGGCAGCAATGAGCAATCAAGTGCAAACAAAGGAACACTACTGCAAAGTGTGTTATTGTACGTTCTATACTACAACCTTAGCACCTACAATACAAGTCAACCTCTATAAAGACCAACATAACACAAGTCTTCATTTTATTACTATGACGTTGTGGCTCTCAGATATTTACTGTCAGATGCAGAACCATACTGCATTCACTGATATTGTGATAATGATAATGTCTGTTTTGATTTTGAAGTTTTGGTTCAACTCCTGGGTCTCTTGCTCCATGTGATTCATCTCCTCCACTCTTCTCAGCTGTCTACTTTATGTGTAAGATAAAGACAAAGATGTACTGTTATATCAAAGGACACTGATACAAGTAAAAGTCAATTAAAGACATGAACAATAAAAACCTATAACATTTTAACTGTGTATGAGGTTTTAAGAACACACAATGGCAATTTGTATAGGCCAGTTACAGTGTTTTAAATGAAATAAATACAGCTCTACATTAATAAACTGGAATATTGTTGATAAGTTTAGTAGTTCAATTAAAAGTGAGTCACTGATATACTACACACACATTTGAATCGCAATGATATCATGATTTTAGATTTTAAGAGATACTGAATTTTGTGTTTTATTACCTGTACATACTCTAAAAATAATCATCTCAAATAGATTATGAACTCTTCTTTTTTCTATATAATTTATTTTCTCTGCAGGACCCCTCAGTGGTGGTGTAAAAGTCCAGTACATGTGTATCAAGCCCTCTTCTCCCACTGCTCCTCTCTGGAAGTTTGACGGCTCATCGCGGGGCAGCTCATGTTCTGTGTTTTGTAGTTTATTTGCACAGAGGCAGAGAACGACTCCCCTCCAACCTCTGCATCAAGTGAAGCTGCGCGTTTCAAAGCACCGCTGTTGTTTCTTGTGCTCTTGTGCCACCCGGTGGACACCTGGGATATCACAGCACATACATCTTTCTGCCTGGAGAGAAGAAGTTCACCAGTCCTCATCCTCGCATCAAAATATCAAGATTGCATCTTAGGAGATTCTTTGCCATCACGCTGGAAGGCAAAAAATAAATCTCTGTTAACTCCGTCTTCTTCACATCCCTCTGCTTTTTATGTCTTTGTCAGTGGCGTGACAGTTGATACCTTTTTAATGACTAAGACAATTAACTTTCTGGTGGGTGCAAAATAAGGAATAAGGGGTTTGCAGGAGAGGGGGAGGTGGGTGGATCGGGACTTTTAAAGACAGAATAAGGCAGCGGCGTTGTCTGTTTACCCACGTCATCATTAAAGTGACGGACCAACACTATAGCCCAACGCCTCATCTGCATAATTCAATAGAGTTAAGAGTTGCACCAAAGCGCGTGGTTCTCTGGCTGCGTGCGTTAGGACTCTAGAGACTGGGCTCCTTCCCTTTCGCTACAAACGTCATCATTAGATCCTTAGACCAGCGCATAACAAAGATTTTTTTGCTCATTACTGACAAAAATATCTTTGCTAATATCCCTGGGTTCGCTTCTAATCTCCCTTGGCACAAAATGTCTTCAATTTCAGGAAGATAACACAGAGAGGAAGAAAGGAGAGGAAGCTGGAGCTCCAGTGACATGGCCATACTATGTACAGCAATGCCAAAATATGCAAAATAAAAGGATAGGAAAGCGCTTTCTTCCTGCCAACATCTGTCACAAGGCGTGTGGAGGTGCGTCAACGCTCTATACTGTGTGCCACCGATGTGTAGAGTAGTAGTGCAGCACAAAGGGGTTACATATTTGAGTTGTGTACAAGCCAAATGCATGTGTGTTTGTGAGCCGTCTTCGAAAAGCAGTTGAATGTATGCAATCATTTTATACATTCAAAGACGCCTCATTTCCTGGACATTTTTTGATTTATGTATGTGTACGCCAGCCAACTTTTTTTTTTTTTTTTTTTTTTTTTCCAAATCTAAAGCTTCCTTGTATTTGTGAGATGGAGCAATGGCAGCTGTAGCCTCTTCACCCCCGAAGCCCTCGTCTGCTCAAGAAAAAAAAAAAAAAGAAAAAGAAAGAAAGAAAAAGAAAGATCTCGGCCTCTCATCCAAGCACGTATAGCAAAACGCTGAATAGATGGAGAAATATTTGAGTGAAGGGCTGCAATCGTAAGTGGCACCGTCACTAACGGTGGCACGACGGTAACAGGGGCTTTCAAAAGTAATCATAAAGAGAGGTACAAGGTCGAGATGCAGCCAAATATCTACTTAAGAGACGGAGTAAATGCTTAATTCCTACCTCTAGTGTTGAGTGTGTCTAGGAAGGGGCGTCAGATGAGGATTTTTTAAAAGGTATGTGCGCTATCGGAAGTTTAAAAGACGTAAAATGACATACTTACAAACTTACTTTGGTTCAACTCAAAAGCAATTAAACATTAAGGTGATATAAGAGCTCCAAATTAGGGGGAAGTACAAGGGATTAGCATTGGATAATTTCATCGCAGTGGATTCAGAAAGTGTTTTAAGAAGTATTAAAGTAGTCTGCAGGAGTGGCGATAAAATATATGGATTTGAAGTCATTTCAGATCGCATCAATGGCTGGTACTTGGACTAAATCGCTGAAGTTTTAAGGAGATGTTGGTGGTCAAGGTCAAAGAGTTTTAGGATTATGTACTGAAGCCAGAGCAGTGGTATAACCGCGAGTGCAGATGTGTGTTTCCTTGTAAATTAAGCCATTGAACAAGGCTAAGGATCGATAAGAAATTTGACTGACACTCAGTAAAATATTGATTGCCGGATCGATGGACAGAATCACTAAATCAGCAAAGCATGAAAAGTATTAAAATGAAGATAAAGCCGGCACTAAGCAAACTCGTCTCTCACAAGCAGCCTTCTTCAAGTGTGAACTTTCGCTTTGTTTTGACCCTTGACCCTGAATCTGCAGCAAAGGCCTGAGAATTGAGGCTCCAGCTCTGAGAAAAAGTGACCAAAAAGACATGTGACCATTGGAGAAAAACCTGGTTGTCTGATTGGTGGGTCAGATAGGATCTTTGTATTTGGCCAGCGGCAGGGCAGCCTCTCTATCAGTGGTACCTCTGGAGGGGTTTATCTGGCCCGCTGATAACAGTGTGCCCCCCACCCCCGCCCTTCCTCGCCCCCCTCCTGCTGCCTGGTGCTAAATGGGAGTTGATGCTGGCCCGGTGCCACTCAGTGTTAACAGGATGTAGCACTTCTCTGAGCTGTGTTGTAGACATGAAGATACAGAAGAGCTGAGGAACACCAGGATGTGGCTTCAGAATGAACATGGTACGTATAACATTTGTAGATGTACACAGATGTAGTCTAAACTCAAACATGAGTTAAACAGGCTGCTAAAAGGAGTCTAATGTAAAATATTTAAGACACTTATATGCATTAGATGCACAGTAAATGTATACATATGTGGCTGATGTCTCCAAACGAAAACTATATTCTGAAATGTAACTACTTTACAGATATATCAATGCAAACTTATAACATTTGCTTTAACCATCACCATATGCAGGAGTTTAGAAATACTGAGGTCCGAAAAACACCTGTCAAGAAGATTGACAGTGTGGCTTAGTCATTCTCTGTAAAAAAAAATTGCAATGTTAGCAGGCAAAAAACCAAGACTAACCCAGACATTGGTCTGTTACATCCACTCTGAAGAAAATCTCCTAAACTAACATACATTTAGTGGGAAATATTGACAAATATGTTTGAAGACTTTCTCATCCCAGCGAAAAGTCTCCAAAGGTCTCCAATGGCTGCCATGGCTTTATAGAAAGATTTTAGGATATTTCAAAAAACTTTCAGCAACTTTTCAAGTAGTCAACTCAAGTTTTCAAAGAGAGAGAAGACAGGGACTTTGTGTTTTTTTGTGTGAAAATTAGAACATGTGTTGCAGCTAAAATTTATTTTTTACTTCCTGGATTTCTGATTTATTTCTATGTAGCAAGGTAATACAGCATCCTTAACTACTACATATTTTTGAAATGTTTGTAAGATCCAAAAAACATTGTCTTGTTTTTTAAAGCCATGGTGCAACATTTCCTTATATCCCTGCGATAATTTTACCATTACTGTATGCTATCATATACACACACAAAAAATACACAAAAAAAAAAAAAAAAAAAAAAAAAAAAAAAAATCCAGCAAGTTTACTGTGCCAGTGTTAGGGCACAGGAGTCATTATCTCTGCCCTGTATGACAAACCTGTTCTCCAGGAAAAAAAAAAAAAAAAATCACGAGTGCTCTGAAGACAGTGCTAGGTCAAATACTCCACAGAAGTCACAGTCGTAGATCACAGCGTTAGCTTGGCCGAGGTGCAGACATGTTTTTTCCATCCACGCCGCTCTGGAGAAGTCTCACATTCTCCACCACATCTGTAAACCGTAAGCCCATAGGAAAACATTTAACCAACAGAATACTAATTCATTCAAGCTCCCAATGTCAGCACTTCGTAAATAGGACTACACATATGTTATTGTTTTCTTAAGGCGGCAGTGCTTATCTGATACGTCCACATAGGAGTTTTACATTTTATTTGGCTGTTTTTACTTAAATCCTTTAATTTCCCTCCATCTTTTGTCTTCCTGTTTACAAGTATAAGCCGCCTATTTATTGTTGCCAAAGCAATGTATAGGACTCGACCTTGGATTTAAAGCAAATAAACTGTTCAGAAACAAATACAAAAACATGACCAATGTAAATCTATGAAATCCTTGTATCCCGTTCCTTCAAAGTGCGAACGTGTCTTGAATACATACAATGGGTAGCTCTGCGTAATGGCCTTTGTAAAGCCGATGCAATGGTTTTCAAACGTGGGTTGCTGAAAATCTCCAAAAGAATTGCATACAACTAATGGTTCAGCATCACTCTGTCCCTTACAGTATAGTTAAAACTCTTCTTTTAAGTGTGCATTTCTCTTTGGGATGACTGCCCCAGATTTAAAGACTTGTCAGATGCTACTAGACCCTTTATTTTCCCATAAACTTGTATTTCTTTTTTAATCTTTCAGCGTTTTACACAAGGGATTTCTCAATTCAGGAATGCTGTTGCAATGAATTAGACGAAAAATGTCCACAACTGGGACTTGTCGTCTTTAGCCCGGAGCATCTTCTGTGTTGTGAGGCTTGTGTTGCTGAAGTAGAATGCCAAAGTAAAACAATATGAAATGATTAGAGAAATGGGAATAATATAGCTTTGTATACAGGGCGAAGTCATGTTGCCTGGCTCTAGAAGAAAATGTGGGTGTTAGTCTATGTCCGAATGAACACTTAAAATAAAAATAACCTAAAAACATAAAAATATAAATACATAGAGCCATAAAATATAAATCCAGGGGTTGTGAGTTTTTAAAGAAATTATTTTTAGTATGTCAGTTTCTAATGACATTTTATCATACAGTAGATTTGTTTCCAAAACCATCTACAGGAGCCTCAGAGGGTCAAAACCTAAAAGTGTACAATTCCAAATCAGTTGATAATTTAGCAGAAGATGACGGCAGGATTTCATTGTTTTTACCAAACAGTAACCATAAAACATATTTGCATTTTTACTTCTGGGGTTCCTACAACAAATTATCTGCCTCCTACAGCGCAGTAGTTTCGAGTAATTTGGCATAGGGTTTTACACCAGATGCCCTTCCTGATGACGCCCTCTTCATTTTATCCAGGCTTGGAAATGGCACAACACAAACACTGCCTTGTAAACCTGGATCATTGACTATAAAACTTGTATTTATCTCTAAATTCATACTTTGGAGAGAAAACCTGAAGAGCTTAAAATAAAAATATGTAAAACCTTTTTTTTAAAACATTTATAAAACATTGTAGTACAAATGTTTATGCTTTGATTAGTAAATTTGAAGGATGAATGAGAACCCCAAGATTCAGGATGTACTTAAGAAATAACTTTTTAGGCTCACTGTCAGCATTAGGTTTGGTGAGCTGCAATACTAGCTCCATGTCTAATCAGGAAAACCTCATCTACTGTACATGCATTTTTGTTGTCAATTTATCTGTCTCTATAGAAGCCTCTTATTGTTTCATTCTGGTCCGAACTACAACAATACAACTTTAAAAACATGCACACATCCTTAAGTTTGATGTTCATAGTCATTAGCTAAAGGCAGCTATGCACAGCTAATCTACGCTCTTGTGATGAGATGATGGTTTGAGAAGAAATGTGTACAGGCCCGACGCGTCGTTGTGTGATTGTGTCAGCTCTGGAGATCCATAATTCAGTGCTTTTAAACTGGACTTGTCTTGTTGTTTGCTGGTTACATCAGTCTCAGGATGACATCTCTCTCGACGGAGACAGGAGCACCTCGATGGCGCAGGTATTACTCGGAAGGCCTCTTCATGAATAAATAATAGTGACACGCAAGTACATTATTTGCATCCGTGTATACGTGACACATCAGCACTTTTGTATGATGTGCTTATATTTTATTATTTAATGCAAAACGTCTTTCATTAACAGCGGCAAAGCAAAGGTGCCGACAGCGATGCACCAACACGTCAGGCCTATATCAAAAAAGACGGATCACAGTTCTACCTTTATTTTCTTCTAATTAAGCACGCGCCATAACAAACGCTGAAGCAGGTTTGTCCTTGCCTAATCCGGGGGAACTAATTTTTTTAAGGTTATTATGCAAATCGATACTGTTTACAAACATAAAAGCCAGCGTCCCATTTTTGATCTGCCACATCGGTTTTCGATAGCTTAAAGCCCGACTCGGCAGGTGTCATGTCAATAACAAGCAGCTATCGATCGGTGCCAGTCTGAGGGGATCGGGACAGAGGGGGTCCACACGGGGATCTCATCAGCTAAAGCACCGCCTCAAGCACCAAGCGCACAGTGGACACCAGACACTAAACTATAAAGTTGCAAGTACAAGAAAGTACAATAAGGACGAGGGCTGCTCATTTTAAAGTAAGATCACTTGATATTGTTTGCATCTGAATTTGATCAGACAGACATACTGCCATCAAAGATAAGCGCTGTTATATGTACTGAAGTATAAGAGTGCAACTGCATATACTTTTTGATTTAATGATTTGTGTTTAGGTGAATCATTATGAGCACATTCACATTAGCACTTTATAATTCATGCTGCTACAGGGTGCCACAAATGTAAATTATAAATAAACAATCGTGAATGTCAGTAGAAACATTATTAATGTGGTGAGGTACAGCAGTGAACCATTGTAAAAAGAATGGGACCTTTTATGTCTACTGCATTTTAAGGTTTATTAAGTTTTTAAAAAGAAAAATGGGTCTGAAGCTACCAATATTGCACTTGTCAGTGTAGTACTATATTAAAGAAGGTAAAACAGAAAGGTTTTAGCAAAAATGGCACAGAGTTTTAGATAAAGTGCCACTTATTAGAACACATGCTGCTTCATAGTTTTTGTAACAAACAAATAAAAAAATGGTAACCCCTAAGAAATAGAGTAAGATTTGTGCCTGTTTTTAGATTTATTTTAAGGCCTTTGAGTTTTGTTTTTAAGTGTAACTCAATTAAAAAATATGCCCTAAATCAGTGGTTCCCAAAGACTGGGTCAGGAACTAGAGAATTTCTTAAGTTTCCACACCTCATCTGTCATAGTTTCTTGATCCCAATTTTAAAAAGGCATATAACACTTGGCACAAGAATGTTTAATTTAACATTTTATTGTTTTATGTACAGTAGTCTTTTGTCAAATAGTACAATGTTTTGGCTGCTTTTATTTTGGAGTGAAAAGTTAAGTTTCTCTTTTGTTTCATTGATTTAAGTTGGAGTCATTTGAATACTACCACTACAGGCCAACAGTTTACGGATCTCCAACTCTCACCGTCTGATTTAACATTTCTTTAATCCACCAGAGCCTTTTTCTCTCCTCTGAAATTGAAATAATGAGTATCTAAACCCTAGTTTCAAGCACTTCATCTTTCTACCAAAACTAGTCGGTCAAATTCCAATCTTTACACTTCTCTCTCTCTCTCTTGTGATTTCAATACAGCCATTCCCATTTATCAAGGAATTTATTCATACGTTTATTTGAAGCATCGCTCGATAGCAAACCTGACCCTTTTGCCCTGTTATTCCGACTCTAGCTTTCCCGGGACGGAGAGCTAGCATTCCCTGAAGAGCCCAAAGAGAACGTGGGTCAGAGGCAGAATTTGCACCTCTGTATAAGGAGGGGGGCAAGTGCAATAGTAATGTAATAGTGCTCTCGCTGCCGGGGTCACGTATGTTTATGAATGTTAAAGAGGCGGATCAAAAAAGGCTTCGGAAATTAGCCCCGATTTTAAAAGTTTGACTTTTGTTGTACGCCGCAACATGCTACGATCATTAGCATCACAAGAAACAACATGCTAACAAGTATCATAAAGTGTAAGTGTTGCAAAGTTTTCAAACTCAAAATAAATGTTTGTGGTAGTCCATTAGCAGTAAACAAAACAATAATGTAAACAACCACAATAGCATTATTTAGGTATTAAAAGTAAAAATCGTGAGACAACGGATGTAATTTTAGTAGTTTTACTTTAGATTTGGAAGTCTAACAAAACAAATGAGAATAAATAAAATAACATTAAATGGGTATCAAAATGAAAAATATTCTGCACAAGCCTGTGCCAGATTTTGTTTTCAAGTTAGCTTTCTTTATTGTAAAAGAAACAAGCTAACTATCAAAGTGTAGTAGTGTAAAAGCTTTAAGTTTTAAGTTAGAAAATGTAAAAAAAAAAAAAAAAAAAAAAAGTTTGTGGTAGTCCATTAGCACTAAAACACACAAACAATAATGTAAACAACCAAAGTAACATTATTTGGTATAAAAAGAAAAATAACTAATGACTTATTAACATTAAACAAGGCCACATTTTAGTGTATTGGGTGCACCTTGAGAAAGAAAGTGATTTTAGTACTTTTCATAGCAGTTTTGTTGCAAGTCTAATAAAACAAAAAAGAACAGATGGGGGGCGTTTCACTATATTGTAAAAATTATTTTTGAAGACAACCATTAGAGTCATCAGAAACAACATGCTAACAAGTATCATAAAATGTAGTAAGATAAGTGTGTTCCTATGCAAAGTTTTCAAACAATAATCCCAAACTAAAAATTGAAATATATTCCTGGAGTTGAACCCACGCATTGACTGTCAACATCGGTGTTTACCTAAGTCACTAAACCATCCGAAGTTTGACACATTTGAATCAATAGTGTAGTGATGTTACCAATTAAACCTGCGTGTCTTTCAAGGCAAAGATGAAAACAGCTTCAACTTTAAATTAAAATACAAAAAGCTTTAGAGATCTATTTTTATTGTGGCGCTTCAAGAGATACGAAACTGGGGCTTTGTAAGTTCAGATACACAAGACTTTGTCACCAATGAAAAACTTCTGCAAGCACACATGCAACAGAAGTTGAGCTCTTATCACAGACCGGGATAATTGTTGAAACAGGTGTAACTGTCGAAGTGTCAGCGCACGTCTTTGTTCTGGTCCCTGAACCTACCTCCGCCTATGACTCCAGCTCATAAAGTCTTTCAGACAACCTTGGTGTTATTCCTCGACAAAAGAACACTTGCTCTCAAGGTGCACTCGAGCGCTATGTTAAAAAGGGGACAAAGACAAGAGCCCCGGAGAAGATAGGAAGAAGAAATGGCTTCCTTCTCTAATTATGCAAGGAGACGAGACTTTGTGAAGATAAAGTTGGGTGACACAAGGGCACATTGAGGGACATATTCACTTTAGGAAGATTTTTCAAAGTAAAATGAATGTTGTGTGCTATAAGCTATGGCTGCTAATTGGTACAAACTTAATGAATGCAGGGTGCTGCGCAGAGACAGATGCTTTGTGCAATGTGGCAGATTTTTAGTGGCGGCGCATCTCTCTCCGTTGCTGGAACATCAAGAAGAGGCGAACATTTGGCAGGTCACGAAATTATGCGAGAAAAGGGGAAAGCCCGAGAAGAAAAAAAAATGTAAACAGTTGTTTGTTTATTTTTTCGTTAATTTATGGGTGACTGTGTGGATGTGTGCGGAGAGCAGAGCGGTTGGTTCTTCAGCGCTTGTCTGTTTGTTTGAGCCATCGCTTTTGTTTTGGCTTTCTTGCCTCGCCAGCTCTGTGGCTCTCAATTAGCGTGCAAGCCTCAGGGACCTAATTAACCGCTTCAATTAATAAATAATTTTCTTTAAAAAATCTCATACAAGCCATTGTGACATTTGTCAGCCACTCAGGAGCTGTTATATGTGAGGGAGAAAAGTGGAGGGAAAAAAATGCTGGAGAATGATTAGCTTGTTTGCAGAGCTGTGTGTATCCCTCAGGTGGCTAAAAGAGAGAACAGTATAGAGGCTTCTTTAGACACTGGCCCATAGAAGAGGAACGCTCTGTGACCTTTTCACCATTTATCAAGTGTCAAAGTTGTAATACAGTAGCACTATTTTAATTTTTTTTTTCATAATAATGTAAACAAACTAGTTACTCACATCTTGTACCCGAGGGGAGCACTGTAGGCCCACTTTGGTTTGAGATAACTTGTGCCAAAGAAACACATTTAAACTTGGTTTGAATATTTACAACTAAATACGTTTGCCAGGAGGTAATGTTGTTGCCAGCATTGATTTGTTTGTTGGTTGGCAAGATATGTGGTGCTGTTTGTGGGCCTAAAGTTTAAACCAGAATGAAAAGAAACACCTATTTTTAAAGATAGGTTTTGGCCTTTCAAGGCTTTATTAGATAGAACAGTAGGGGAGAGAGCAGAGAGATGTTTGGTAAATTGTGTCCAGAGCTGTTATTTGTGTGAGAGAAAAGTAAAAAAAAAGAAAAAAAGAAAAGAAAACGCCTGAGAATGATTAGCTTGTTTGCGAGTTTGTGCTTATCCCCCAGGTGGCTAAATGAGAGGACAATATAGAGGCTTATTCAGAGAGCTAGACCCCACTGCAGAGGAGCGCCCTCATGACCCCTTGACCTTTTATCGAGTGTCCAATCGATAATGTGCGAGCGTCCGTGTCTTTGAGCCTGGCCTTCTGAAGAACTGTGGCCAGCAGCAAAGCATGATGGGAACAGGCTGCACAGTGGGGCTATAAGAAAGTCCTTGGGGGGCGTCTCATGTCATTTACTCATAATGATGTCTTCCTTTAGTCTGGCGAGGGAGGGGCTGCAGGAGGCCCCACATTGAGGCGCCGCTGCCTCTTTGTCTGACGGGAAAAGCATCTCTCTGTGTTCGGTCACTGCTGTAACTGTGACTGAGACTGAAGCAGACCCAGGCTTTTTTCCACATTGTTGCTTTTACTACATTTATCATAACAAAGATTAAAAAAAAAACTAACACAGCAATTAAAATGATGATAATATGCATGTACTTAAAACACGTGGGTTATCATTTCACTATTTATTTTTGCGCTACTTTAAAACATTTGAAATAAGTAACTCTGAAAGTTGAGCCAAACTGAGTACAGATAATTATATGGTTTTACAGTGTAGCTTATATTCCCCTGTGGGCACAATAGGACAGATGCACTTGTTTAATTTGTAGTGTTATCTCCAAACATCGACATTACAGGATCTAGTTGTCACCGCCAAAGAGCCGCAGTGATGGATCTGACTGTGTACTAGTGTTCATTAAACACACTCTAAACAGCCTTCAAACCTGCTCTATTAGTGGCTGCCTCCAGAACAAGAGGCAGTTTTTGACCATGCAATGCTCTTTAAGCAGATGAACGCAACTTGAAAGATGAACAAGATTTGAAGTTTTCCCTTTTCTCCAGGAAAATGCCAGTGAGGAGTCAATCACTGGATATCAAAGCAGTGGAAATACAGTAATAATATACGAGCTGTGAACACTATTAAGATGGCCGTCAACAGTATCAGAAACAGCGAACGGGAGGAGCAGGGTGGGATGAAGCTCTATATTAGCAGAAGACATGTCTGCAATTGAACTGCTTTAAGACACATGCCTCCTTTTCTAAAATCTTACGCAGAGTTGATTGAGCTCAAAGAGATACATGTGATAATATGATACAATAAGAACACATGTATAATGTGTCAGCCATATGCCCATACCTATTTCAGTGTTGGACATTGGACTAACTGTGAACTTGTCTTGTTTTCCTGTAATTAAAAGTAGCAATATAACAAAGAACAAACAACAACCATTTCAGTTTGCACCTGTTGACTGTAGGACTGGGTAGAGCGGGAAAAAGAAGTTAAAGTATTGTTGTTAAACCTTTAACAAAACAACCACTCTGAACTACTTTTCTGAACTCAAGACATTGCTGTGTGCTCATCAGCCTACTCTTACTCATTACCGTGACTTGCCAAACGTGAATGTTGTAGAAGCACCAATTTGTTTCATAATAATGTAAACTTACTCACATCTTGGCAGGGATACCCCAGGGGAGCGCTGTAGGACCACTTTGGTTTGAGCTTGATTTGAATATTTATTATCACTGGCAGGATTATTATATTTTTTTGGGTTCAAATAAGAAGTGATGAAACAACATCTGGATCCACATTTTGTTTATAGATTCTGTACTATTGTAAGGATTGTGATTTTAGTCAAATAAGCATAGATGTTTAAGTCTTAGTCTAAGTATTGTATATGTTGAATGGCAAAAAGGCATTTGAGGTGAAAATATGTTTTGCAGTTAAATAGGCAGGAAATATAAAATGCAGGAAGTCTCTTGACCCCAGGTGACCAACCCAGGCCTCATAAAGCATTGATTCTTGAGACAAATTGACCTCCTTGTTATCATCTTATATACTGACTGTCTTCTTGCAGCAGACATTAGTGACACACAGTATGTATACCACTAAGGCACATGTCATAATCTCCCGCCTTAGTTTTGTTGTGAGACTTGATTCCAGACACAGAGACTGACCCAAGTCTGCCTACATCAGTCGTCGTATAAATCTCCTTGGTCTGGCTTATTGTACACACTTTTATTTCCACGCCGTCCTACCGAGAATACCCACACAAAATGAAACATCTTTGACGAAGGAGGAAATATATTCTGGCAGACAGATAAGAGAAAAGTGTGTTAAATATACCAACAGACAAGTTACTATTCAAGTCTGTGTGTTCATATTAAAACACTAGTCACTACTCATCACAAGTGAGAGATTTTCAGCGCATCGATCGCTAAAAGTAAGTGTAAGGAAAGAGGGTAGGCGGGTCAAAAGGGGGATCTGAAGGTGGGCCGAGACATGCAGGACCTAAAGATGGCGGGATCATGTTTGTTCCTTGTAGGGGTTTTTGACCGAGGCCTTTTTCACTCTTTAGAGGTGACTACTGCACTTTTCGGCGCCCCCTTGGCACTCCCCCTAGAGAACGCTCTGCTGCTGCTTTTGATGCACCAAAGGAAACGCATGAGGGGGTTATTGTGTAAATATTTTGCTTGCGAATTTGAGCGTCTTAATCTTCCATAAGGTGATCTTTGGAGTGGAGCGAGAACGCGAGGGGTGCTGATGTTCAGAAGAAGACGAAGATCCCTAGTTGTCGGAGGAAAAAGAGAAAAGGTCTTGTGTGCTTGCTTAGAGTGCTTGGAGCTAGAGTTCACTACGGGGGCGTAAGTGTGTCAAGAAGAGCGCTGTTCGCCCCATCCGCACGCCCCGGGCCCTCTCCGCGCAAAACATTAAAAAGCATAAACAGTCAATACCGAATGTAACTCAGAGAAAGAGGAGAGGAAGAAGAGAAAAAAAAAAAAGCAACGAGAACGCAAGGGTTTTTCAAGCGTTACACAACACAGATCACAGAAATGGAGGCTTGTTCAGATGGAGGATGGGGAGTGGATAGAGTGAATGATTCATTGCGGGCGGCAGGGGTGTAAATATGAAGGGGAGGGTTGAAGGAGAGAGGGATCAAGGAACACCTGGTGCAAGACAGGGGTCAGATTGGCCCTACACTAAAGGAATCGAAAAGGGGAAAACAGAGAGAGTGAGCTGTTCAGCGTGGCTGCGTTTAGACTGGTGCTATTGCTGTACAGAGTGAGGAGTACTGTAGGTAGAAGGTGCAAGGGAAAAAACACGTTTCACAGGCCATATTAGAGAGGCTCGACTTTTACAGTTTTTAAAGCAACAATATGTAGTATTTAGACCTAAAAAAATGTATTACTAAAATATAACATATTATTAGAAAATTCTTTGAGACCCCTGAGTGCTTCTCGACCTCTATCACTATGTTCCTCGGGGAAGCAGGTTGGTTACTCTGCTAGTAGGTAAGTAAGGACGGGCTGGAAAATATTTAACAAATACAACTCTGGAACTGTCCAGCCTTACACGTAACACTGTCTGACTGAAAACTTAAACCAAGAACTATGACGTAGCCTACACCAGTGTTTCCCAAACAAGGGTTGGAGAATATAAAAGAAGAATATTTGTGATTTTCAATATTAAACTATTAAAAAAACAAGCAGGCTTGAGTGTCTCTGATGGAAAGGAGACGCTGAAAATATTAATTCAACAGGCCTATTATATGTTGTTACATATTTTGTAGGTGTAATAGCTTGTTTCAAAGATGAGTTATTCAAAGGATTTTGTAGAATTCATTCTTATGATAATTTGTGATAATACATTTTTTATATATTTATTGGTATTTTAAAGGCTTTTTAAAATCTTGAATTTAATTTTCAAACCAAAAACATGACCTAGGGTTAGCATTTACAAATAAAGTGTAAAATAGCTTTGTACTCATAAACACAGATGTTTTCTATAACCACTCACAATATGAGAAAAAGCGCAGTGGGTCCGCAAGCCAAAAAGGTTGAGAACCACTACCTACCACTACTTTTCTGCTGATAAAGCTAAAATTAGGCTTCTGTAGTGTTATCAACCAGAGAGGAAGCCACAGTTACATTGTGTTGCTTTAAATGTTTCAGACACTTCTGCTATGAGATGTCAAACATGGGTTCTTTTAGTATATGAACTTTTGCCTTGGCCTGTGCGATATTAGAAAAACATGCAATATGCCATAACTATGAGTTATATTGCGATGATGATAATATTGACAATATTTATGGTGAAAGGCTTTGCTAACCATAAACATACTGTAGTAAAAGTTCATTTCATCTTTAATTCATGAAGCAATGCAAGGCTCTGGACTCACGGATCAAAACTGGGGCTAAACCAAAACTTAATAAAATAGGACTAACTCATTTAAGAGACTTTTATTAAGGCTTATTATTTTTCAGATGCTTATTTTGGAATATACAGTATTTTGTAAGTTTCTGTCAGATGGAAGATGGGATCATTATTGGGTTACATTCAGTTTCTTCTGATACAGATTTGACTATTGCTATTTCTGTACAGACAGTGGAGTACTGTGCATATGGTGGTGAGGCTAAGAGGGAAAAAAACACACTTTTCATGGCCATATGAGAGAGAGGCTCATCTTATTCCGCTTTTAAATGTTTCAAACACTTTTCCGACTTCCACTACGAGATGTGAGGGCTTGTTTATCTGTTGTTCTTGCTCATAAAACGCTCAAGAGTCTCAATCAGTCACTCCCTCTATGTGCAGCTCACAGCATTTTTTTATGTTTTTTTTTTCAAACACTCGACACCTGGCTGCCTGACTTCACAGCTGAAATCATGGGAGAAGTGGGCTCGTCTGCGTGTGTTTTGGGCTGTCTTTTTTGTTTTTTTAATCAGTCATTCAGTCACATGTTTGCATTGGGAGAGTTAGGCTATAGACGGATCATAAAGAGGTGGTTGTGTGCGCAGCAGCTGTGCATTAAACTGGATTTGGAGACAGGTGCACTGTAGTTTGGAAATGTGGCTATATGCACTGTAAAAATTGTTTAGTGACGATGAGTGTAATTGGTTATCAATGCACAAATTATAAAAAAGATAATAGATGATAATACACTTTAATAAATATTGTAGTAACAATATAATTGTTGATATTTAGATACATTTAAAGGTAAAGCTTTACTAGCCAAAGACATAAAATTCTGGTTTATGAGGTGATACAAGGCTCTAGTCTAGACTGGTCAAAACTGAGGATAAACTGAAACAAAACCAGGTCTAAATTTAGGACTGAACTAAATTATGATTTAGTTCAGTTATTAAGTTTCAGATATTTATTTTGACAGTGTAAATTTCTAACAGATGATAGATCAATAATGCAACACATTTACTTTTTTGCAGTACAGACATTAAAGGGGATGTATTATGATTTTATTCATATTTTTAAACCAATCTGGTCGCCTCTAAAACAGTGTTTCAGGTTTTACAGTCTTTAAAAACTTTATCTAAGTAAAGGAGAACGTTTTTAATAAGTAAACTACTGGTGTCATAAAGAAACAGGTGAAGAAACCACCAGGGGGCAGCAGAGTGTTGCTGTCTTTTGAACATAATTTAAAGATTAAAAGTAACTTCACTTGCTTAAACTTAAAAATAAAGGCTTACTTAAGCAGGTATGAATAAAGCAAAACACAACTCCACATATGTTCTTGACAAGGCAACAACATTAGTAGAAAATTTTGCATATAATATTTTTATATTATATTAAATTTGCCAGTATCACAATAAACATAAAATTGCAATTTATTGTGTAGCCCTAATTTTGACCTAGTTACTCTAACGCAGAAGAACTGCTATGTACATGCAATGCTACACATGTATCATAAATTTAGCAATATTTTGTAATAATGAGAAATATTTAGATTTGCATGTACAAAATGACTGGAAGTCATTCATTTCATCTTCTGCTTATTCCCAAGAGGGGTCAGCGGTGACTGCATCCTATTCCAGCAACTATGGGCCTTAGGTAGAAAGCACCCTGGACAATGGCCTGTCACAAGGCCAAAACTAGAGCTATTAAAGCTTTTATAGTGACTTTGTGAGTGTGAGTGAGTATTTGCTTTGCCCATTAAAGATATTAGCTATACTTCAAGGACACTTTTCAAGGATACTTTGAAATGGTGGTCCCCTGTAAAATATGTTTTGTTGTTAAGGGGATTGTTTTACAGAAAAACATTTTGTCAGGTAGTGTTTGAATGAAAAAAGTAAAGCAAAGGAAGGTACATCCAGGCATACAGTAGAGTATATACTATATAACCTTTTGTCCAAGGTCCAGCATTGATTCAGGACTTACAAAGCCCTATTCGCTTCAATAACAATACCATCTCAAACCAAGGCCGCTCCTGTCTACTGTCTACTTATATCTCACGGTTTAGGGCAAAACAAAAGTTGAGCAAAGTAGTGCAGTTGGAACCACTTCTGCTTCTTGCCCAAGCCATCTTTTAAACATTTGGAGGGTAGGGAACAATATCTGTGGAAAAATTGTATTCCTACCCCGTGGACTAGGCCGTTTCCTTGTGTTGTCAAACAGAATGACTAAACACGCTCATTCTCACGCTCCCAGGGTACGACGTTATTAATTTATCACTTCAGACTTATCCACCGCGCACACACTAGCACCAAGCAATGATTGACAATGTGATAAATTTTATTTGAATATGGCTGACATGAATTATGTAACTGCAGAGACTGGTGGTGGCTTTGTTGCATCCCTCTTGCTCTTGCACATCTCCTCCAAGATAACATACAGTTGATAATTAACAGTGGAAGACATGGTGAAATGATATAGCGACAATGCCCAAAAGAGAGACCAGAGACCAGGGGTGGAAGAAGTAAACCTGTACTCTGTAAATAAAAGTACTGCTACTTCAAAATATTATTGCTAGAGTAGAAGCAAAAGTCCTCAGCTAAATTGTTACTTGAGTAAAAGTGAAAAAAGTATTGAGTGTTAGGTAAAAAATACACACGGACTACCACTACTGCAAGTACTGCTTTTATTACCACTCTTATTGCCACTAATACTAAACAAATATAACTACTATTACTACTACTACAACAGCTACAGCTACTAAAAGACCTACTACTATTCTGTTAGTACTACCACTATCGCTATTATTATGCCTACTATAATTACTTTTGTTCTACCCACTTTGTCACCAAGGTCATAGCGAGATTTTAAATGTTTACTTCGGAGTCGGAGTAAAACAAAGGTAAAGTATGTTGAATAAAAATGAAAATGTACTCTGAATGTAGAGTGCTGTGCACAGGTCTTAGGCATGAAAGGCTATGAACAAACAAACAAGGTTATATGTACAATAATACACAAAAGTATGTACAATAATACACAAAAGTATGTACAATAATACAAACAACACTGATCTGGATCCACACCGAAATTAATCATTTTGTCCTTGGTTTGGCACTGACCTTTCCAGAAATTTTCATGACAAAAAAAAAAAAAAAAAAAAAAAAAAAAAATTCTCAAGGAACTCTTAGTAATAGCATTCTTCACATCTTAACTTTTGCACAGTTTTGTACATATTCTTCAAAAAATGTACTTCTGTAAATTACTTGAGTAAAAGTATCTTGTTACTCTCCACATCTTAAAGAAAAAAAAGAAGAAGAGGGTTCGGCACTAACAGGTCATGTGGCTGCTGACATATTTGACTCTGGAAAGTGATGAGGTCTCTGCAGAGTGGGTTAGGTTTGAAAGGGCAAAAATAAACAAACAAAGTGAAAAGAGGGCAGAGGAGCAGCCGTATCTGATGTTGATAGCTGTGGCGAAAACAGCAGCTTTGAAAAGCTTGAGGAAAAGTGACAAATGTGTGTTTTTCACCTACTCCTCGAGACGGCTAACATAGAAAAGTGTGATTGGTCTGAAAGGACTGTCAAATGTCAAGCAGTTATCAAACCACCGACATGTTTTCTTTAAAAGCATCTCTGCAAAAAGGAAAAGCGTAACCTTTCGGCAGGACTGGAAGTCACTCATCCCATCTCCACAAACTCTTTACCTCTAATCGATCGACACAAGACGAAATAGTAGCATCTGTAAAAATAATTCCACTGAATGATTTACTTACAACATTTACCCATGACCAAAAAAAAGGCATCAGTTAAGTCTCCGAGACAGACATTTCCCTCAGCTCATGGTCACTTTCAGCTAGAAAATTGCTTCAAGGCCATTGCTCCTCTATTTTAGCATACTACTGTTTACTGTACGTCTCAAACGCACACACATCAAAATCTCAGACTGACAGGAACAGTGTGCACAACAACGCCTTTAACATCTGTATATTCGAGAATTCATGAAGCCGATCATGTACAGTGTATTCAAGGGGAGATGGGATGACAATATGCTTGGGAGTTTTACACACAAGCATTCATGAATACTGATTCAATTACACTTTAACATTAAAAATAAATATTGCGAGTTTGAACATGTATGTAGGGTTATTAATATGGTTTTCTACATTTGTAAATGTGTGAAATAATGCATTTGGTAAACTTATAAATCAGATTTTTCTAGATGGGCCAGTACTATGTTGGGGTGGTGCACCCATGTTTGTGCACCATATCAAAGTCTGCATTGGCCATAGGCACAGAATGGCAGCCACACTTCCATCAGTCTGCCCCAGGGCAGCTGTGGCTACAGAAAGAGCTCACCACCACTGAGTGTGACTGAGGAGTGAATGAATAATGCACCAAATTGTAAAGCCATTTTGAGTGTCTAGAAAAGCGCTCTATAAGACTAATGCATTATTATTATTAAGTTCATGCATTAAATGTACTATATAGTTATAACATGCTTTTTGCAGAAACTAAAATTAAAACAATATTTTACTACAACTTTTAAGGCACATAATTTAATAATTGTTTCACCGTTCATGTACATTAAACACTATTTATGTTTCATGCTATTTTTGGTCCTCAATAGTGCATGTACATAAAACATTTAATAACTAATTTATGTAAAAGTAGGATGGTTCTTTAAAAATAAAAGCTTCTCAAATGTAAAACTGGATTAACAGATGTATGTTTCAGAGCATCTACAAATAAAAACTATGAATTTTAACTTATCAAAGGGATTTATAATCTTTGATTTATATAATTACAGTAGGTCTTAGTGCAAAGTAAGGTGATGTTAAGAGTTATACTTGAGTTAAATTATGAAATTTTTGAACAATATAAACCAGATTAAACACAGGTCACATGGGTCAGCGAGCAGGTGCCCCAGTAAAGGCTGCCACACACTCTCTAAACACCCCTCACTGCTGCCCAAGTCCTGAAAGTTTTCATCAAAATGTGATACTACAATTGTAACTTTCTGAATGTTATATGGGAAAGCAGTACTTCACTTATTTACACAAACTGTACCAAGCTTAAAACAGTTTGAAATTTTATGTTGTCACGCAGTCTCCTTATGGGAAACTGATGTGTCCAAAACACACAGAGATCTCATAATCACCTCCTTTTAATGGGTTGCCCTAATGATCAGGTTTGCAGTTTTCCATCCAAGTCTACAAACATTTATTCTTTATTCAAATATTTGAAGGTGGGCTCGGGACAAACTGTGTACTTGGTATTTCTTTGCATTGAAAGCAGGTAATAATGAACATTAATATGTACAGCTGGCTCTCGCTGTGCTGCCTTTGGTGTCCTGGTGAGAGGGTGTCTGAGCCCTGCACCATCAGTAGCAGCGAACAAAGCCGGGAAAAAATATCAAAATATCAACTGTGCTACTTTGCCTTGTGTCTCCTTACTGTAAGATTAATCTAATTTGGTCTTTATTGAGAAAGAGCAGTTTTGTTTTATTTATGTATGTTTTTTTTTTTTCTTCTTTCCTCCTCTGCTCCCCATCCCTTTGTTGCTTCTCCTCGGCTGCCTCTGACAAAAGAAGCAGCCAGCCTGCCAAACCCGCCGCTGCTCTGGGACGGACCTGTCAATCACTCGTGACATCGCCGTGACAACGTGTACGTTAAAATTTCAAACGGGACTCAAAGACGCTGCGTGACAGCCGAGCCTTTGAAAATGGCTGTAGCTTGCTTCGGCGACAGGCAGAGAGGAGCGCGGGCTGCAAAAACAAACTAGAAAACAACAAGAGAGTATGGGAGTTGGAGGGAGGAGAGGGAGGTGGCTGGTGGTGGAAAGAAAGTTAAAAGCGTGAAGAATGTGGGTCTTTATGATGCGAATTGGCATTAGATTCTCCCTTGGTGAATCATTGTTTTTTAATTTGGCTGAAAGTCTCTTGAGTGGAGCGTTAGGTCTTCCAGGGACTGTGTATCGCAGATGTATATGAGCCTGTAGACCAGGGACCACCAGTGCTCCTCCAAGATCTAGAAAAAGTCATGCCACCGCGCAATCTCATCCTTCAACAACACCTCTTAATAAGATTTCTTATTCCATCTACCTTTTTCATGCAATTAATTCCCAATGGAAATGGAAAAGGCAGGCACTCACTAGAGATAAGCCACATAAATCTGACATGCAAAAGTGACCAAAAGTAGACAACTCAATTTGGCGAAAACCATAATGAAAGAAATGTTTTCAAAATCTGCAAACAAATTTGGTTGGAGATGGAGGATGCACTTTGAGGCCCTTGAACTAAATGAACAGTGTAAAAATGTGGTTGGACAAAAAAGGGCCAAAGCTGTGCCAGATCCTATGGGAGAACTGCCATCTCTGCTGCATAGGGTTGAAAAACACAGACTGTAGCTTGATGGTGGCTGCTACAAAGCTAACAGCTCATTGTCTGACTTTGTTTGGCCATGTTGTTTGTGTATGTGGACGTAGGGCAGCCTGTTAGCGCCCGCTTTGCTAACTTCTCCCCCGGTGCTACTATGTGTGACGATGATAGGCTCCAGTACAGACAGATTTTAAAGTGGCAAGGACTTAAAACAAATTCATATATTGCATGCCATTGTGGGGCTGTATGTATGCAATGGGAGAGGACACACACATGGACATAGCTCAGTGCTTGGGAGAATTTGAGGGACTCAGCTGAAGGCAATGCTTTGGCTTCTAGTGCCCTCTAGTGCTTGGAAACGAGGACTATCCAACTGAGGACAAACTGTTCAAACAAATTCACAACTGCAGATCAACTTGGGCTACAAACCTTAGAAATGATGATTGACAATAACATTTGAAAACCTTACAAACTAATATCAGTCGACTAAATCTGTGGTTCTGAGCTGGTCTGCTTCTGATGCCCAGTGTTATCCCTGTCATTTTATTGTGACCCAATTTTTTACAAAATTAAAGATATGTTTCATGTTTAAAATCTGTTTCACCATTTTAAATAATTAAAACAACATTTAGGCTTCACAGATAAGCTGAAGACCTTTCTATGACCTATACTTGGGTCCCAAACCAACATTTAGAAAACAATGTTCTGCATTTTACTGTGACCCAGTTTTTACAGAAGCAAAGTTATTTTTCTAAACCATTTTACTCCAACCTTATGACACTTCAGCCTCCATAAACCATAAACTACATTCAGCCTCCTGTAAGCCTCCTGACACAGTTTGTAAACAACTGCTCTAAATCTACAACTTGCATCCCTTATTTACATGTTTGCCTATTTTAACCTTTTCAACAAATGCAACATCTGTATCACAAGAAACTAAATGCATTGCAGTATGTTGGTTCAACCTGACAGTGTCTGAGCCTCAGTGAGTCCAGATTCTTGAATCATAAATTAAAATTCAGTTTTCAAATATGATCAATCATATTATAATTGCAAGACAGTACAGTCACTGTACATTTTTCCGATTTTACATATTCTAGTTGAGCACCCAAAAAGTTTATAATTAATATAAATAAAAACAGTATTCTTAGTTTTGATACAGTTAAGTCAGTGTATGTGTTAAAAGCCATATTTTAAGCAGCTCTTTCTCAAAAGCAGACTGCAGCTTATTCCATATTACATTACCAGCATGTCTTATCTGCAGACTCCCATCAAATTGCTTTCTAATGGGATCAATCAGCCTCATTTACATAAAAACATAGCTTTTATTTTATATTCACAGGCGCCACAAAGAACTGCCGCAGCGAGACCCAATCTAGATCTAGCTCCGAGATCAACGCTCTCTTAATTGTGTTGTATTGGGATTGTGGATGACTTAAACTGCTATAAGACAAACAGTGGTCCAATTAACATACAGAGCCCCAGTGCATTGTGGGATTTGGATAGATCGCAGTCAAATCTGATGAAACTGAATCTGGTAAAAATGATTCAATAAATATGTTTCAATCTGCTTAGACAACATTAGGTTTGTGATCCAAATGGATGTTTGTAAAAATGAAAGAAAATCTAACAGTTGCCATGAAGTTGTTTCAAACTAAAATGTTGGCTTGCTTTTAAATATATTTGCTTTGAGTTTTTTCAACTAGACATGTTGCACTAAATGTACAGTGATAATGATCAAGGAACAACTGACAACCAATTATATAACATAACATAGCTAAAAGAAAGACAAGGAAAATACAGAAAAGACATGAAAATTACAAAGTGAAAGTGAAATGTGTATTATATTTTAATATAGTGATTCCCAACTTGTGGGCCAGGAACCAACATAGGTTCACTGGGAGGATAGATTTAATGTTCAGCTTTTTTAGGCCTAAAGATTTTGTTATGCACATAAAATGGAGATTTTAAAATGCACGTGCCATAAAGGTTATAGTAAAAATCATTAAAAAAAAACAAAAAACTTTTGTTTAGTCACATAGGCCATCTCATTGAGCTAGTGTTTTTTTTTTTAACTATTCTGTCAGCAAGCTTGCACTGAACTTTGTAACAATATATGTATTAGTTCTCTATTACAGTATTATCTATAAAATTGTTCATATGCCATACTGCTAATTGTTTCTAAAAGATGTGCCTATTGCTAACACAAAAATTGGATTTTGAATCAAGCATGTGCCCATTTTGAAAGGAACAATTTCAGTATAAAAAGCATCACAAAGCTATTGAGGTCACTGCCTTTAGTAGAGCGTCTATCATCTTAATTTAATACAATCAGGAAGGGCTTTTTGTAAATCATATGCGTGTTTTGTTGCCGGGGGGAGCGAGAGGTGGGGATTGGAGACACACCTCAAAGCTCGTGATTATCCTGAGTGTCCCGGCCCAATAATGTTACCTGCTGGGACGGTGCGGCGGCTGCTCTAAATAAATTGCCACTGGCCTTGGGCAATAAGAGGAACGGGGCTTTGATCTGAACTGACTGCCAACCAGCGAAATGTGCACGCAGTCAATCAAGCCCTCCACGTGACAATGGAGACGACCGCCGCTGTATTATTTATTTTTTAAAGTGATGTATTTCATTATCACAAGGTGTACTGGTGCAGGGGTAGCAGGGGCGTAGAGAAGGGGGGTTTGGGACTGGAGGGAGGGGGGTTGATCAATAATTTATATGTGGAGTGTAAAAGAAAAAAAGCTGATTTGCCGAGGCGCTTGTCACTAGTTGTTGTCAGAACACATTTGCTTTGATGATGAATTTGAAGACAGCGACAACAGCATCACGTCTGATTACAAATTTAGTGAAAGGTGAAAAAGGTGCGCATTTTCTGTCGTATGCCGGTAAATAGGGCTTTAAAGGGTACCAGGATTTATTACGGAGCGGAGGGTGAAGTCGATTACTACTCTAGTGCTATAGTGCAAAAGTTACTACTACTACCACTATACTACTACGCTATTCTACTGCTAGTACTACTGTTAGCACTGCTACTACATCTATTTACTATTGCTATTACTGCTTTTACTACTACTGCTTCTACTGCCACTGCTCTACTGCTAGTATAG
The DNA here is from genome assembly GCA_020698575.1 of Bostrychus sinensis. NCBI lineage: Eukaryota > Metazoa > Chordata > Actinopteri > Gobiiformes > Eleotridae > Bostrychus > Bostrychus sinensis. The sequence goes on along the minus strand of CM036260.1, from coordinate 16,439,612 downwards.
TACTTTTGCTTGTAGTACTAATAGCCACTACTACTACAATGCTATTACTTCTGCTACTGTTACAACTTCTACTATTACTGCTTTTTCTACTGCTACTACTCTACTACTTTTAGTATATTTTCTTGTAGAACTAATAGCTACTACATACAATTACTATTAATACTTCAACTGCTACTACTACTACTTTACTACTACTTAAAACTTCAACTGCTACAACTACAACTTTACTACTAATACTTAAATTGCTACTACTAATACTTCAAACGCTACTACTACTACTTTACTACTACTAAAACTTCAACTGTTACAATTACTGCCTTACTACTACTAATACTTTAACTGCTACTACTACTTTACTACTACTAATACTTCAACTGCTACTACAACTACTTTACAAATACTAATACTTCAAATACTACTACTTTAGTACTAATAATATTTCAACAGCTACTACTGCTACATATACTATTGCGTATGCTATTGTGACACAAGTGTAAGTATCCAGTTACTCAAAGGAAACACAGTTGGTTTTTCTAATTAAA